>CM064071.1:15522006-15543831 GCA_032594955.1 Panicum miliaceum | reverse complement strand
ATTGGATCCAAAACTCAAGTTTTTGGCGTTTCGTGCCGATTCGTTACGGCACGAAAGTCGGTGCAAAGCGGGCCGAACTGGTGCCATTAACGCACAAGTTCGTTTAGCGATGTCGCGTCGGAATTTTTTGCAACGAACGCACCCGATTCACTCCATTTGACCCAAAACTCATGTTTTGGGAAGTTTCGCACCGTTTCGTTACCGCACGAAAGTCGGTGCAAAACGGGCCGAACTGGTGCCATTAACGCACAAGTTCGTTCAGCGATGTCGCGTCGGAATTTTTCCCAACGAACGCACCCGATTCACTCTATTTGACTGAAAACTCCTGTTTTGGGGCGTTTTGCACCGTTTCGTTACCTCATGAAAGGTTGAGCAAAACGGGCCGAACTGGTGCCATTAATGCATAAGTTCGGTAAACGAAGTGGCGATGGAATTTTTCGCAACGAACGCACCCGATCCATCCATTGGATCCAAAACTCAAGTTTTTGGCGTTTCGTGCCGATTCGTTACGGCACGAAAGTCGGTGCAAAGCGGGCGGAACTGGTGCCATTAACGCACAATGTTGTTTAGCGATGTCGCGTCGGAATTTTCGCAACGAACGAACCCGATTCACTCCATTTGACCCGAAACTCATGTTTTGGGACGTTTCGCACCGTTTTGTTACCGCACGAAAGTCGGTGCAAAATGGGCCGAACTTGTGCCATTAACGCACAAGTTCACTAACTGATGTTGCGTCGGAATTTTTCGCAACGAACGCCCCCAATTCACTCCATTTGACTGCAAACTCATGTTTTGCGGCGTTTCGCACCGTTTCGTTACCTCATGAAAGTTGGAACAAAACGGGCCGAACTGGTGCCATTAACGCATAAGTTCGCTAAACGGAAGTGGCGACGGAATTATTCGCAACGAACGCAGCCGATCCATCCATTGGACCCAAAACTCATGTTTTTGCCGTTTCGTGCCGATTCGTTACGGCACGAAAGTCGGTGCAAAGCGGGCCGAACTGGTGCCATTAACGCACAAGTTCGTTTAGTGATGTCGCGTCGGAATTTTTCGCAACGAACGCACCCGATTCACTCCATTTGACCCAAAACTCATGTTTTGGGAAGTATCGCACCGTTTCGTTACCGCACGAAAGTCGATGCAAAATGGGCCGAACTGGTGCCATTAACGCACAAGTTCGCTAAGCGATGTTGCGTCAGAATTTTTCGCAACAAAAGCACCTGCCATTTGACCCAAAACTCATGTTTTGGGGCGTTTCGCACCGTTTTCTTTACTGCATGAAAGTCGGTGCAAAACGGGCCGAACTGGTGCCATTAACGCACAAGTTCGTTAAGCGATGTCGCGTCGGAATTTTTCACAACGAACGCACCCGATTCACTCCATTTGACTGAAAACTCATGTTTTGGGGCGTTTCGCACCGTTTCGTTACCTCATGAAAGTTGGAGCAAAACGGGCCGAACTGGTGCCATTAACGCATAAGTTCGCTAAACGAAGTGGCGACTGAATTATTCGCAACGAACGCAGCCGATCCATCCATTGGACCCAAAACTCATGTTTTTGGCGTTTCGTGCTGATTCGTTACGGCACGAAAGTCGGTGCAAAGCGGGCCGAACTGGTGCCATTAACGCACAAGTTCGTTTAGCGATGTCGCGTCGGAATTTTTCGCAACGAACGCACCCGATTCACTCCATTTGACCCAAAACTCATGTTTTGGGAAGTTTTGCACCGTTTCGTTACCGCACGAAAGTCGGTGCAAAATGGGCCGAACTTGTGCCATTAACGCACAAGTTCGCTAACCGATGTTGCGTTGGAATTTTTCGCAACAAACGCACCCGATTCACTCAATTTGACCCAAAACTCATGTTTTGGGGCGTTTCGCACCGTTTTCTTTACTGCACAAAAGTCGGTGAAAAACGGGCCTACCTGGTGCCATTAACGCACAAGTTCGTTGAGCGATATCGCGTCAGAAGTATTCACAAGGAACGCACACTCCATTTGACCCAAAACTCATGTTATGGGACGTTTCGCACCGTTTCGTTATCGCACGAAAGTCGGTGCAAAACGGGCCGAACTGGTGCCATTAACCCACAAGTTCGCTAAGCGATGTTGCGTCGGAATTTTTCGCAACGAACGCGCCCGATCCATTCATTGTACACAAAACTCATGTTTTGAAGCGTTTCTCACCATTTCGTTAATGCACGATAGTTGATGCAAAATGGAGCGAACTTGTGCCATTAACGCACAAGTTCGCTAAGCGATGTCGCGTCGGAATTTTTCGCAACGAACGCACCCAATTAACTCCATTTGACCCAAAACTCATGTTTTGGGACGTTTCGCACCGTTTCGTTACCGCACTAAAGTTGGTGCAAAGCGGGCCGAACTGGTGCCATTAACCCACAAGACCGTTTCATTGCTGCTAGAAAGTCGGTGCAGAACGGGCCTAACTGGTGCCATTAACGCACAAGTTCGCTAAACGAAGTTGCGTCAGAACTTTTCGCAACGAACGCGCCCGATCCACTTCATGGTACCAAAAACTCATGTTTTGAAGCGTTTCGCACCGTTTCGTTTCTGCACGATAGTCGATGCAAAACGGGCAGAACTGGTGGCATTAACGAACAAGTTCGCAAAGCGATGTTGCGTCGAATTTTTCGCAAGGAACGCCCCCGATTCACTCCATTTGACTGAAAACTCATGTTTTGGGGTGTTTTGCACCGTTTCGTTACCTCATGAAAGTTGGAGCAAAACGGGCCGAACTGGTGCCATTAATGCATAAGTACGGTAAACGAAGTGGCGACGGAATTTTTCGCAACGAACGCACCCGATCCATCCATTGGATCCAAAACTCAAGTTTTTGGCGTTTCGTGCCGATTCGTTACGGCACGAAAGTCGGTGCAAAGCGGGCCGAACTGGTGCCATTAACGCACAAGTTCGTTTAGCGATGTCGCGTCTGAATTTTTTGCAACGAACGCACCCGATTCACTCCATTTGACCCAAAACTCATGTTTTTGGGAAGTTTCGCACCGTTTCGTTACCGCACGAAAGTCGGTGCAAAACGGGCCGAACTGGTGCCATTAACGCACAAGTTCGTTCAGCGATGTCGCGTCGGAATTTTTCCCAACGAACGCACCCGATTCACTCTATTTGACTGAAAACTCCTGTTTTGGGGCGTTTTGCACCGTTTCGTTACCTCATGAAAGGTTGAGCAAAACGGGCCGAACTGGTGCCATTAATGCATAAGTTCGGTAAACGAAGTGGCGATGGAATTTTTCGCAACGAACGCACCCGATCCATCCATTGGATCCAAAACTCAAGTTTTTGGCGTTTCGTGCCGATTCGTTACGGCACGAAAGTCGGTGCAAAGCGGGCGGAACTGGTGCCATTAACGCACAAGGTTGTTTAGCGATGTCGCGTCGGAATTTTCGCAACGAACGAACCCGATTCACTCCATTTGACCCGAAACTCATGTTTTGGGACGTTTCGCACCGTTTTGTTACCGCACGAAAGTCGGTGCAAAATGGGCCGAACTTGTGCCATTAACGCACAAGTTCACTAACTGATGTTGCGTCGGAATTTTTCGCAACGAACGCCCCCAATTCACTCCATTTGACTGCAAACTCATGTTTTGCGGCGTTTCGCACCGTTTCGTTACCTCATGAAAGTTGGAACAAAACGGGCCGAACTGGTGCCATTAACGCATAAGTTCGCTAAACGAAGTGGCGACGGAATTATTCGCAACGAACGCAGCCGATCCATCCATTGGACCCAAAACTCATGTTTTTTGCCGTTTCGTGCCGATTCGTTACGGCACGAAAGTCGGTGCAAAGCGGGCCGAACTGGTGCCATTAACGCACAAGTTCGTTTAGTGATGTCGCGTCGGAATTTTTCGCAACGAACGCACCCGATTCACTCCATTTGACCCAAAACTCATGTTTTGGGAAGTATCGCACCGTTTCGTTACCGCACGAAAGTCGATGCAAAATGGGCCGAACTGGTGCCATTAACGCACAAGTTCGCTAAGCGATGTTGCGTCAGAATTTTTCGCAACAAAAGCACCTGCCATTTGACCCAAAACTCATGTTTTGGGGCGTTTCGCACCGTTTTCTTTACTGCATGAAAGTCGGTGCAAAACGGGCCGAACTGGTGCCATTAACGCACAAGTTCGTTAAGCGATGTCGCGTCGGAACTTTTCACAACGAACGCACCCGATTCACTCCATTTGACTGAAAACTCATGTTTTGGGGCGTTTCGCACCGTTTCGTTACCTCATGAAAGTTGGAGCAAAACGGGCCGAACTGGTGCCATTAACGCATAAGTTCGCTAAACGAAGTGGCGACTGAATTATTCGCAACGAACGCAGCCGATCCATCCATTGGACCCAAAACTCATGTTTTTGGCGTTTCGTGCTGATTCGTTACGGCACGAAAGTCGGTGCAAAGCGGGCCGAACTGGTGCCATTAACGCACAAGTTCGTTTAGCGATGTCGCGTCGGAATTTTTCGCAACGAACGCACCCGATTCACTCCATTTGACCCAAAACTCATGTTTTGGGACGTTTCGCACCGTTTTGTTATTGCACGAAAGTCGGTGCAAAATGGTCCGAACTGGTGCCATTAATGCACAAGTTCGCTAAGCAATGTTGCGTCAGATTTTTTCGCAACAAAAGCACCTGCCATTTGACCCAAAACTCATGTTTTGGGGCGTTTCGCACCGTTTTCTTTACTGCATGAAAGTCGGTGCAAAACGGGCCGAACTGGTGCCATTAACGCACAAGTTCGTTAAGCGATGTCGCGTCGGAATTTTTCACAACGAACGCACCCGATTCACTCCATTTGACTGAAAACTCATGTTTTGGGGCGTTTCGCACCGTTTCGTTACCTCATGAAAGTTGGAGCAAAACGGGCCGAACTGGTGCCATTAACGCATAAGTTCGCTAAACGAAGTGGCGACTGAATTATTCGCAACGAACGCAGCCGATCCATCCATTGGACCCAAAACTCATGTTTTTGGCGTTTCGTGCTGATTCGTTACGGCACCAAAGTCGGTGCAAAGCGGGCCGAACTGGTGCCATTAACGCACAAGTTCGTTTAGCGATGTCGCGTCGGAATTTTTCGCAACGAACGCACCCGATTCACTCCATTTGACCCAAAACTCATGTTTTGGGAAGTTTTGCACCGTTTCGTTACCGCACGAAAGTCGGTGCAAAATGGGCCGAACTTGTGCCATTAACGCACAAGTTCGCTAACCGATGTTGCGTTGGAATTTTTCGCAACGAACGCACCCGATTCACTCAATTTGACCCAAAACTCATGTTTTGGGGCGTTTCGCACCGTTTTCTTTACTGCACAAAAGTCGGTGAAAAACGGGCCTACCTGGTGCCATTAACGCACAAGTTCGTTAAGCGATATCGCGTCAGAAGTATTCACAACGAACGCACCCGTCACTCCATTTGACCCCAAAACTCATGTTATGGGACGTTTCGCACCATTTCGTTATCGCACGAAAGTCGGTGCAAAACGGGCCGAACTGGTGCCATTAACCCACAAGTTCGCTAAGCGATGTTGCGTCGGAATTTTTTCGCAACGAACGCGCCCGATCCATTCATTGTACACAAAACTCATGTTTTGAAGCGTTTCTCACCATTTCGTTAATGCACGATAGTTGATGTAAAATGGAGCGAACTTGTGCCATTAACGCACAAGTTCGCTAAGCGATGTCGCGTCGGAATTTTTTCGCAACGAACGCACCCAATTAACTCCATTTGACCCAAAACTCATGTTTTGGGACGTTTCGCACCGTTTCGTTACCGCACGAAAGTTGGTGCAAAGCGGGCCGAACTGGTGCCATTAACCCACAAGACCGTTTCATTGCTGCTAGAAAGTCGGTGCAGAACGGGCCTAACTGGTGCCATTAACGCACTAGTTCGCTAAACGAAGTTGCGTCAGAACTTTTCGCAACGAACGCGCCCGATCCACTTCATGGTACCAAAAACTCATGTTTTGAAGCGTTTCGCACCGTTTCGTTTCTGCACGATATTCGATGCAAAACGGGCAGAACTGGTGGCATTAACGAACAAGTTCGCAAAGCGATGTTGCGTCGAATTTTTCGCAAGGAACGCCCCCGATTCACTCCATTTGACTGAAAACTCATGTTTTGGGGTGTTTTGCACCGTTTCGTTACCTCATGAAAGTTGGAGCAAAACGGGCCGAACTGGTGCCATTAATGCATAAGTACGGTAAACGAAGTGGCGACGGAATTTTTCGCAACGAACGCACCGGATCCATCCATTGGATCCAAAACTCAAGTTTTTGGCGTTTCGTGCCGATTCGTTACGGCACGAAAGTCGGTGCAAAGCGGGCCGAACTGGTGCCATTAACGCACAAGTTCGTTTAGCGATGTTGCGTCAGAATTTTTCTCAACGAACGCACCTGATTCACTCCATTTGACCCAAAACTCATGTTTTGGGGCGTTTCGCACCGTTTTCTTTACTGCATGAAAGTCGGTGCAAAACGGGCCGAACTGGTGCCATTAACGCACAAGTTCGTTAAGCGATGTCGCGTCGGAATTTTTCACAACGAACGCACCCGATTCACTCCATTTGACTGAAAACTCATGTTTTGGGGCGTTTTGCACCGTTTCGTCACCTCAAGAAAGTTGGAGCAAAACGGGCCGAACTGGTGCCATTAATGCATAAGTTCGGTAAACGAAGTGGCGACGGAATTTTTCGCAACGAACGCACCCGATCCATCCATTGGATCCAAAACTCAAGTTTTTGGCGTTTCGTGCCGATTCGTTACGGCACGAAAGTCGGTGCAAAGCGGGCCGAACTGGTGCCATTAACGCACAAGTTCGTTTAGCGATGTCGCGTCGGAATTTTTTGCAACGAACGCACCCGATTCACTCCATTTGACCCAAAACTCATGTTTTGGGAAGTTTCGCACCGTTTCGTTACCGCACGAAAGTCGGTGCAAAACGGGCCGAACTGGTGCCATTAACGCACAAGTTCGTTCAGCGATGTCGCGTCGGAATTTTTCCCAACGAACGCACCCGATTCACTCTATTTGACTGAAAACTCCTGTTTTGGGGCGTTTTGCACCGTTTCGTTACCTCATGAAAGGTTGAGCAAAACGGGCCGAACTGGTGCCATTAATGCATAAGTTCGGTAAACGAAGTGGCGATGGAATTTTTCGCAACGAACGCACCCGATCCATCCATTGGATCCAAAACTCAAGTTTTTGGCGTTTCGTGCCGATTCGTTACGGCACGAAAGTCGGTGCAAAGCGGGCGGAACTGGTGCCATTAACGCACAATGTTGTTTAGCGATGTCGCGTCGGAATTTTCGCAACGAACGAACCCGATTCACTCCATTTGACCCGAAACTCATGTTTTGGGACGTTTCGCACCGTTTTGTTACCGCACGAAAGTCGGTGCAAAATGGGCCGAACTTGTGCCATTAACGCACAAGTTCACTAACTGATGTTGCGTCGGAATTTTTCGCAACGAACGCCCCCAATTCACTCCATTTGACTGCAAACTCATGTTTTGCGGCGTTTCGCACCGTTTCGTTACCTCATGAAAGTTGGAACAAAACGGGCCGAACTGGTGCCATTAACGCATAAGTTCGCTAAACGAAGTGGCGACGGAATTATTCGCAACGAACGCAGCCGATCCATCCATTGGACCCAAAACTCATGTTTTTGCCGTTTCGTGCCGATTCGTTACGGCACGAAAGTCGGTGCAAAGCGGGCCGAACTGGTGCCATTAACGCACAAATTTTTCGCAACGAACGCACCCGATTCACTCCATTTGACCCAAAACTCATGTTTTGGGAAGTATCGCACCGTTTCGTTACCGCACGAAAGTCGATGCAAAATGGGCCGAACTGGTGCCATTAACGCACAAGTTCGCTAAGCGATGTTGCGTCAGAATTTTTCGCAACAAAAGCACCTGCCATTTGACCCAAAACTCATGTTTTGGGGGCGTTTTCGCACCGTTTTCTTTACTGCATGAAAGTCGGTGCAAAACGGGCCGAACTGGTGCCATTAACGCACAAGTTCGTTAAGCGATGTCGCGTCGGAATTTTCACAACGAACGCACCCGATTCACTCCATTTGACTGAAAACTCATGTTTTGGGGCGTTTCGCACCGTTTCGTTACCTCATGAAAGTTGGAGCAAAACGGGCCGAACTGGTGCCATTAACGCATAAGTTCGCTAAACGAAGTGGCGACTGAATTATTCGCAACGAACGCAGCCGATCCATCCATTGGACCCAAAACTCATGTTTTGGCGTTTCGTGCTGATTCGTTACGGCACGAAAGTCGGTGCAAAGCGGGCCGAACTGGTGCCATTAACGCACAAGTTCGTTTAGCGATGTCGCGTCGGAATTTTTCGCAACGAACGCACCCGATTCACTCCATTTGACCCAAAACTCATGTTTTGGGAAGTTTTGCAACCGTTTCGTTACCGCACGAAAGTCGGTGCAAAATGGGCCGAACTTGTGCCATTAACGCACAAGTTCGCTAACCGATGTTGCGTTGGAATTTTTCGCAACAAACGCACCCGATTCACTCAATTTGACCCAAAACTCATGTTTTGGGGCGTTTCGCACCGTTTTCTTTACTGCACAAAAGTCGGTGAAAAACGGGCCTACCTGGTGCCATTAACGCACAAGTTCGTTGAGCGATATCGCGTCAGAAGTATTCACAAGGAACGCACCCGTCACTCCATTTGACCCAAAACTCATGTTATGGGACGTTTCGCACCGTTTCGTTATCGCCACGAAAGTCGGTGCAAAACGGGCCGAACTGGTGCCATTAACCCACAAGTTCGCTAAGCGATGTTGCGTCGGAATTTTTCGCAACGAACGCGCCCGATCCATTCATTGTACACAAAACTCATGTTTTGAAGCGTTTCTCACCATTTCGTTAATGCACGATAGTTGATGCAAAATGGAGCGAACTTGTGCCATTAACGCACAAGTTCGCTAAGCGATGTCGCGTCGGAATTTTTCGCAACGAACGCACCCCAATTAACTCCATTTGACCCAAAACTCATGTTTTGGGACGTTTTCGCACCGTTTCGTTACCGCACTAAAGTTGGTGCAAAGCGGGCCGAACTGGTGCCATTAACCCACAAGACCGTTTCATTGCTGCTAGAAAGTCGGTGCAGAACGGGCCTAACTGGTGCCATTAACGCACAAGTTCGCTAAACGAAGTTGCGTCAGAACTTTTCGCAACGAACGCGCCCGATCCACTTCATGGTACCAAAAACTCATGTTTTGAAGCGTTTCGCACCGTTTCGTTTCTGCACGATAGTCGATGCAAAACGGGCAGAACTGGTGGCATTAACGAACAAGTTCGCAAAGCGATGTTGCGTCGAATTTTTCGCAAGGAACGCCCCCGATTCACTCCATTTGACTGAAAACTCATGTTTTTGGGGTGTTTTGCACCGTTTCGTTACCTCATGAAAGTTGGAGCAAAACGGGCCGAACTGGTGCCATTAATGCATAAGTACGGTAAACGAAGTGGCGACGGAATTTTTCGCAACGAACGCACCCGATCCATCCATTGGATCCAAAACTCAAGTTTTTGGCGTTTCGTGCCGATTCGTTACGGCACGAAAGTCGGTGCAAAGCGGGCCGAACTGGTGCCATTAACGCACAAGTTCGTTTAGCGATGTCGCGTCTGAATTTTTTGCAACGAACGCACCCGATTCACTCCATTTGACCCAAAAACTCATGTTTTGGGAAGTTTCGCACCGTTTCGTTACCGCACGAAAGTCGGTGCAAAACGGGCCGAACTGGTGCCATTAACGCACAAGTTCGTTCAGCGATGTCGCGTCGGAATTTTTCCACACGAACGCACCCGATTCACTCTATTTGACTGAAAACTCCTGTTTTGGGGCGTTTTGCACCGTTTCGTTACCTCATGAAAGGTTGAGCAAAACGGGCCGAACTGGTGCCATTAATGCATAAGTTCGGTAAACGAAGTGGCGATGGAATTTTTCGCAACGAACGCACCCGATCCATCCATTGGATCCAAAACTCAAGTTTTTGGCGTTTCGTGCCGATTCGTTACGGCACGAAAGTCGGTGCAAAGCGGGCGGGAACTGGTGCCATTAACGCACAAGGTTGTTTAGCGATGTCGCGTCGGAATTTTCGCAACGAACGAACCCGATTCACTCCATTTGACCCCGAAACTCATGTTTTGGGACGTTTCGCACCGTTTTGTTACCGCACGAAAGTCGGTGCAAAATGGGCCGAACTTGTGCCATTAACGCACAAGTTCACTAACTGATGTTGCGTCGGAATTTTTCGCAACGAACGCCCCCAATTCACTCCATTTGACTGCAAACTCATGTTTTGCGGCGTTTCGCCACCGTTTCGTTACCTCATGAAAGTTGGAACAAAACGGGCCGAACTGGTGCCATTAACGCATAAGTTCGCTAAACGAAGTGGCGACGGAATTATTCGCAACGAACGCAGCCGATCCATCCATTGGACCCAAAACTCATGTTTTTGCCGTTTCGTGCCGATTCGTTACGGCACGAAAGTCGGTGCAAAGCGGGCTGAACTGGTGCCATTAACGCACAAGTTCGTTTAGTGATGTCGCGTCGGAATTTTTCGCAACGAACGCACCCGATTCACTCCATTTTGACCCAAAACTCATGTTTTGGGAAGTATCGCACCGTTTCGTTACCGCACGAAAGTCGATGCAAAATGGGCCGAACTGGTGCCATTAACGCACAAGTTCGCTAAGCGATGTTGCGTCAGAATTTTTCGCAACAAAAGCACCTGCCATTTGACCCAAAACTCATGTTTTGGGGCGTTTCGCACCTTCGCACCGTTTTCTTTACTGCATGAAAGTCGGTGCAAAACGGGCCGAACTGGTGCCATTAACGCACAAGTTCGTTAAGCGATGTCGCGTCGGAATTTTTCACAACGAACGCACCCGATTCACTCCATTTGACTGAAAACTCATGTTTTGGGGCGTTTCGCACCGTTTCGTTACCTCATGAAAGTTGGAGCAAAACGGGCCGAACTGGTGCCATTAACGCATAAGTTCGCTAAACGAAGTGGCGACTGAATTATTCGCAACGAACGCAGCCGATCCATCCATTGGACCCAAAACTCATGTTTTTGGCGTTTCGTGCTGATTCGTTACGGCACGAAAGTCGGTGCAAAGCGGGCCGAACTGGTGCCATTAACGCACAAGTTCGTTTAGCGATGTCGCGTCGGAATTTTTCGCAACGAACGCACCCGATTCACTCCATTTGACCCAAAACTCATGTTTTGGGAAGTTTTGCACCGTTTCGTTACCGCACGAAAGTCGGTGCAAAATGGGCCGAACTTGTGCCATTAACGCACAAGTTCGCTAACCGATGTTGCGTTGGAATTTTTCGCAACGAACGCACCCGATTCACTCAATTTGACCCAAAACTCATGTTTTGGGGCGTTTCGCACCGTTTTCTTTACTGCACAAAAGTCGGTGAAAAACGGGCCTACCTGGTGCCATTAACGCACAAGTTCGTTAAGCGATATCGCGTCAGAAGTATTCACAACGAACGCCCCCGATTCACTCCATTTGACTGAAAACTCATGTTTTGGGGTGTTTTGCACCGTTTCGTTACCTCATGAAAGTTGGAGCAAAACGGGCCGAACTGGTGCCATTAATGCATAAGTACGGTAAACGAAGTGGCGACGGAATTTTTTCGCAACGAACGCACCCGATCCATCCATTGGATCCAAAACTCAAGTTTTTGGCGTTTCGTGCCGATTCGTTACGGCACGAAAGTCGGTGCAAAGCGGGCCGAACTGGTGCCATTAACGCACAAGTTCGTTTAGCGATGTTGCGTCAGAATTTTTCTCAACGAACGCACCTGATTCACTCCATTTGACCCAAAACTCATGTTTTGGGGCGTTTCGCACCGTTTTCTTTACTGCATGAAAGTCGGTGCAAAACGGGCCGAACTGGTGCCATTAACGCACAAGTTCGTTAAGCGATGTCGCGTCGGAATTTTTCACAACGAACGCACCCGATTCACTCCATTTGACTGAAAACTCATGTTTTGGGGCGTTTTGCACCGTTTCGTCACCTCAAGAAAGTTGGAGCAAAACGGGCCGAACTGGTGCCATTAATGCATAAGTTCGGGTAAACGAAGTGGCGACGGAATTTTTCGCAACGAACGCACCCGATCCATCCATTGGATCCAAAACTCAAGTTTTTGGCGTTTCGTGCCGATTCGTTACGGCACGAAAGTCGGTGCAAAGCGGGCCGAACTGGTGCCATTAACGCACAAGTTCGTTTAGCGATGTCGCGTCGGAATTTTTTGCAACGAACGCACCCGATTCACTCCATTTGACCCAAAACTCATGTTTTGGGAAGTTTCGCACCGTTTCGTTACCGCACGAAAGTCGGTGCAAAACGGGCCGAACTGGTGCTATTAACGCACAAGTTCGTTCAGCGATGTCGCGTCGGAATTTTTCCAACGAACGCACCCGATTCACTCTATTTGACTGAAAACTCCTGTTTTGGAGCGTTTTGCACCGTTTCGTTACCTCATGAAAGGTTGAGCAAAACGGGCCGAACTGGTGCCATTAATGCATAAGTTCGGGTAAACGAAGTGGCGATGGAATTTTTCGCAACGAACGCACCCGATCCATCCATTGGATCCAAAACTCAAGTTTTTGGCGTTTCGTGCCGATTCGTTATCTCACGAAAGTCGGTGCAAAGCGGGCGGAACTGGTGCCATTAACGCACAAGGTTGTTTAGCGATGTCGCGTCGGAATTTTCGCAACGAACGAACCCGATTCACTCCATTTGACCCGAAACTCATGTTTTGGGACGTTTCGCACCGTTTTGTTACCGCACGAAAGTCGGTGCAAAATGGGCCGAATTTGTGCCATTAACGCACAAGTTCACTAACTGATGTTGCGTCGGAATTTTTCGCAACGAACGCCCCCAATTCACTCCATTTGACTGCAAACTCATGTTTTGCGGCGTTTCGCACCGTTTCGTTACCTCATGAAAGTTGGAACAAAACGGGCCGAACTGGTGCCATTAACGCATAAGTTCGCTAAACGAAGAGTGGCGACGGAATTATTCGCAACGAACGCAGCCGATCCATCCATTGACCCAAAACTCATGTTTTTGCCGTTTCGTGCCGATTCGTTACGGCACGAAAGTCGGTGCAAAGCGGGCCGAACTGGTGCCATTAACGCACAAGTTCGTTTAGTGATGTCGCGTCGGAATTTTTCGCAACGAACGCACCCGATTCACTCCATTTGACCCAAAACTCATGTTTTGGGAAGTATCGCACCGTTTCGTTACCGCACGAAAGTCGATGCAAAATGGGCCGAACTGGTGCCATTAACGCACAAGTTCGCTAAGCGATGTTGCGTCAGAATTTTTCGCAACAAAAGCACCTGCCATTTGACCCAAAACTCATGTTTTGGGGCGTTTCGCACCATTTTCTTTACTGCATGAAAGTCGGTGCAAAACGGGCCGAACTGGTGCCATTAACACACAAGGTTGTTTAGCGATGTCGCGTCGGAATTTTCGCAACGAACGAACCCGATTCACTCCATTTGACCCAAACTCATGTTTCGGGACGTTTCGCACCGTTTCGTTACTGCACGAAAGTCGGTGCAAAATGGGCCGAACTTGTGCCATTAACGCACAAGTTCGCTAACTGATGTTGCGTCGGAATTTTTCGCAACGAACGCCCCCAATTCACTCCATTTGACTGCAAACTCATGTTTTGGGGCGTTTCGCACCGTTTCGTTACCTCATGAAAGTTGGAGCAAAACGGGCCGAACTGGGTGCCATTAACGCATAAGTTCGCTAAACGAAGTGGCGACGGAATTATTCGCAACGAACGCAGCCGATCCATCCATTGGACCCAAAACTCATGTTTTTGGCGTTTCGTGCCGATTCTTTACGGCACGAAAGTCGGTGCAAAGCGGGCCGAACTGGTGCCATTAACGCACAAGTTCGTTTAGCGATGTTGCGTCAGAATTTTTCTCAACGAACGCACCTGATTCACTCCATTTGACCCAAAACTCATGTTTTGGGGCGTTTCGCACCGTTTTCTTTACTGCATGAAAGTCGGTGCAAAACGGGCCGAACTGGTGCCATTAACGCACAAGTTCGTTAAGCGATGTCGCGTCGGAATTTTTCACAACGAACGCACCCGATTCACTCCATTTGACTGAAAACTCATGTTTTGGGGCGTTTTGCACTGTTTCGTCACCTCAAGAAAGTTGGAGCAAAACGGGCCGAACTGGTGCCATTAATGCATAAGTTCGGTAAACGAAGTGGCGACGGAATTTTTCGCAACGAACGCACCCGATCCATCCATTGGATCCAAAACTCAAGTTTTTGGCGTTTCGTGCCGATTCGTTACGGGACGAAAGTCGGTGCAAAGCGGGCCGAACTGGTGCCATTAACGCACAAGTTCGTTTTAGCGATGTCGCGTCGGAATTTTTTGCAACGAACGCACCCGATTCACTCCATTTGACCCAAAACTCATGTTTTGGGAAGTTTCGCACCGTTTCGTTACCGCACGAAAGTCGGTGCAAAACGGGCCGAACTGGTGCCATTAACGCACAAGTTCGTTCAGCGATGTCACGTCGGAATTTTTCCCAACGAACGCACCCGATTCACTCTATTTGACTGAAAACTCCTGTTTTGGGCCGTTTTGCACCGTTTCGTTACCTCATGAAAGGTTGAGCAAAACGGGCCGAACTGGTGCCATTAATGCATAAGTTCGGTAAACGAAGTGGCGATGGAATTTTTCGCAACGAACGCACCCGATCCATCCATTGGATCCAAAACTCAAGTTTTTGGCGTTTCGTGCCGATTCGTTACGGCACGAAAGTCGGTGCAAAGCGGGCGGAACTGGTGCCATTAACGCACAAGGTTGTTTAGCGATGTCGCGTCGGAATTTTCGCAACGAACGAACCCGATTCACTCCATTTGACCCGAAACTCATGTTTTGGGACGTTTCGCACCGTTTTGTTACCGCACGAAAGTCGGTGCAAAATGGGCCGAACTTGTGCCATTAACGCACAAGTTCACTAACTGATGTTGCGTCGGAATTTTTCGCAACGAACGCCCCCAATTCACTCCATTTGACTGCAAACTCATGTTTTGCGGCGTTTCGCACCGTTTCGTTACCTCATGAAAGTTGGAACAAAACGGGCCGAACTGGTGCCATTAACGCATAAGTTCGCTAAACGAAGTGGCGACGGAATTATTCGCAACGAACGCAGCCGATCCATCCATTGGACCCAAAACTCATGTTTTTTGCCGTTTCGGGCCGATTCGTTACGGCACGAAAGTCGGTGCAAAGCGGGCCGAACTGGTGCCATTAACGCACAAGTTCGTTTAGTGATGTCGCGTCGGAATTTTTCGCAACGAACGCACCCGATTCACTCCATTTGACCCAAAACTCATGTTTTGGGAAGTATCGCACCGTTTCGTTACCGCACGAAAGTCGATGCAAAATGGGCCGAACTGGTGCCATTAACGCACAAGTTCGCTAAGCGATGTTGCGTCAGAATTTTTCGCAACAAAAGCACCTGCCATTTGACCCAAAACTCATGTTTTGGGGCGTTTCGCACCGTTTTCTTTACTGCATGAAAGTCGGTGCAAAACGGGCCGAACTGGTGCCATTAACGCACAAGTTCGTTAAGCGATGTCGCGTCGGAATTTTCACAACGAACGCACCCGATTCACTCCATTTGACTGAAAACTCATGTTTTGGGGCGTTTCGCACCGTTTCGTTACCTCATGAAAGTTGGAGCAAAACGGGCCGAACTGGTGCCATTAACGCATAAGTTCGCTAAACGAAGTGGCGACTGAATTATTCGCAACGAACGCAGCCGATCCATCCATTGGACCCAAAACTCATGTTTTTGGCGTTTCGTGCTGATTCGTTACGGCACGAAAGTCGGGTGCAAAGCGGGCCGAACTGGTGCCATTAACGCACAAGTTCGTTTAGCGATGTCGCGTCGGAATTTTTCGCAACGAACGCACCCGATTCACTCCATTTGACCCAAAACTCATGTTTTGGGAAGTTTTGCACCGTTTCGTTACCGCACGAAAGTCGGTGCAAAATGGGCCGAACTTGTGCCATTAACGCACAAGTTCGCTAACCGATGTTGCGTTGGAATTTTTCGCAACGAACGCACCCGATTCACTCAATTTGACCCAAAACTCATGTTTTGGGGCGTTTCGCACCGTTTTCTTTACTGCACAAAAGTCGGTGAAAAACGGGCCTACCTGGTGCCATTAACGCACAAGTTCGTTAAGCGATATCGCGTCAGAAGTATTCACAACGAACGCACCCGTCACTCCATTTGACCCAAAACTCATGTTATGGGACGTTTCGCACCATTTCGTTATCGCATGAAAGTCGGTGCAAAACGGGCCGAACTGGTGCCATTAACCCACAAGTTCGCTAAGCGATGTTGCGTCGGAATTTTTCGCAACGAACGCGCCCGATCCATTCATTGTACACAAAACTCATGTTTTGAAGCGTTTCTCACCATTTCGTTAATGCACGATAGTTGATGCAAAATGGAGCGAACTTGTGCCATTAACGCACAAGTTCGCTAAGCGATGTCGCGTCGGAATTTTTCGCAACGAACGCACCCAATTAACTCCATTTGACCCAAAACTCATGTTTTGGGACGTTTCGCACCGTTTCGTTACCGCACGAAAGTTGGTGCAAAGCGGGCCGAACTGGTGCCATTAACCCACAAGACCGTTTCATTGCTGCTAGAAAGTCGGTGCAGAACGGGCCTAACTGGTGCCATTAACGCACAAGTTCGCTAAACGAAGTTGCGTCAGAACTTTTCGCAACGAACGCGCCCGATCCACTTCATGGTACCAAAAACTCATGTTTTGAAGCGTTTCGCACCGTTTCGTTTCTGCACGATGGTCGATGCAAAACGGGCAGAACTGGTGGCATTAACGAACAAGTTCGCAAAGCGATGTTGCGTCGAATTTTTCGCAACGAACGCCCCTGATTCACTCCATTTGACTGAAAACTCATGTTTTGGGGTGTTTTGCACCGTTTCGTTACCCCATGAAAGTTGGAGCAAAACGGGCCGAACTGGTGCCATTAATGCATAAGTACGGTAAACGAAGTGGCGACGGAATTTTTCGCAACGAACGCACCCGATCCATCCATTGGATCCAAAACTCAAGTTTTTGGCGTTTCGTGCCGATTCGTTACGGCACGAAAGTCGGTGCAAAGCGGGCCGAACTGGTGCCATTAACGCACAAGTTCGTTTAGCGATGTCGCGTCTGAATTTTTTGCAACGAACGCACCCGGTTCACTCCATTTGACCCAAAACTCATGTTTTGGGAAGTTTCGCACCGTTTCGTTACCGCACGAAAGTCGGTGCAAAATGGGCCGAACTGGTGCCATTAACGCACAAGTTCGCTAAGCGATGTTGCGTCGGAATTTTTCGCAACGAACGCCCCCGATTCACTCCATTTGACTGAAAACTCATGATTTGGTGCGTTTCGCACCGTTTCGTTACCTCATGAAAGTTGGAGCAAAACGGGCCGAACTGGTGCCATTAACGCATACGTTCGCTAAACGAAGTGGCGACGGAATTTATCGCAACGAACGCAGGCGATACATCCATTGGACCCAAAACTCATGTTTTTGGCGTTTCGTGCCGATTCGTTACGGCACGAAATTCGGTGCAAAGCGGGCGGAACTGGTGCCATTAACGCACAAGTTTGTTTAGCGATGTCGCGTCGGAATTTTTCTCAACGAACGCACCCGATTCACTCCATTTGACCCAAAACTCATGTTTTGGGACGTTTCGCACCGTTTTGTTACTGCACGAAAGTCGGTGCAAAATGGTCCGAACTGGTGCCATTAATGCACAAGTTCGCTAAGCAATGTTGCGTCAGATTTTTTCGCAACGAACGCACCCGATCCATCCATTGGACCCAAAACTCATGTTTTTGGCGTTTCATGCCGATTCGTTACGGCACGAAAGTCGGTGCAAAGCGGGCCGAACTGGTACAATTAACGCACAAGGTTGTTTAGCGATGTCGCGTCGGAATTTTCGCAATGAACGAACCCGATTCACTCCATTTGACCCAAAACTCATGTTTCGGGACGTTTCGCACCGTTTCGTTACTGCACGAAAGTCGGTGCAAAATGGGCCGAACTTGTGCCATTAACGCACAAGTTCGCTAACTGATGTTGCGTCGGAATTTTTCGCAACGAACGCCCCCAATTCACTCCATTTGACTGCAAACTCATGTTTTGGGGCGTTTCGCACCGTTTCGTTACCTCATGAAAGTTGGAGCAAAACGGGCCGAACTGGTGCCATTAACGCATAAGTTCGCTAAACGATGAGTGGCGACGGAATTATTCGCAACGAACGCAGCCGATCCATCCATTGGACCCAAAACTCATGTTTTTGGCGTTTCGTGCCGATTCTTTACGGCACGAAAGTCGGTGCAAAGCGGGCCGAACTGGTGCCATTAACGCACAAGTTCGTTTTAGCGATGTTGCGTCAGAATTTTTCTCAACGAACGCACCTGATTCACTCCATTTGACCCAAAACTCATGTTTTGGGGCGTTCGCACCGTTTCGTCACCTCAAGAAAGTTGGAGCAAAACGGGCCGAACTGCTGCCATTAATGCATACGTTCGCTAAACGAAGTGGCGACGGAATTTTTCGCAACGAACGCACCCGATCCATCCATTGGACCCAAAACTCATGTTTTTGGCGTTTCGTGCCGATTCGTTACGGCACGAAAGTCGGTGCAAAGCGGGCAGAACTGGCGCCATTAACGCACAAGTTCGTTTAGCGATGTCGCGTCGGAATTTTTCGCAACGAACGCACCCGATTCACTCCATTTGACCCAAAACTCATGTTTTGGGAAGTATCGCACCGTTTCGTTACCGCACGAAAGTTGATGCAAAATGGGCCGAACTGGTGCCATTAACGCACAAGTTCGCTAAGCGATGTTGCGTCAGAATTTTTCGCAACGAACGCACCTGATTCACTCCATTTGACCCAAAACTCATGTTTTGGGGCGTTTCGCACCGTTTTCTTTACTGCATGAAAGTCGGTGCAAAACGGGGCCGAACTGGTGCCATTAACGCACAAGTTCGTTAAGCGATGTCGCGTCGGAATTTTTCACAACGAACGCACCCGATTCACTCCATTTGACTGAAAACTCATGTTTTGCGACGTTTTGCACCGTTTCGTTACCTCATGAAAGTTGGAGCAAAACGGGCCGAACTGGTGCCATTAATGCATAAGTACGGTAAACGAAGTGGCGACGGAATTTTTCGCAACGAACGCACCCGATCCATCCATTGGATCCAAAACTCAAGTTTTTGGCGTTTCGTGCCGATTCGTTACGGCACGAAAGTCGGTGCAAAGCGGGCCGAACTGGTGCCATTAACGCACAAGTTCGTTTAGCGATGTCGCGTCTGAATTTTTTGCAACGAACGCACCCGGTTCACTCCATTTGACCCAATACTCATGTTTTGGGAAGTTTCGCACCGTTTCGTTACCCGCACGAAAGTCGGTGCAAA
The DNA here is from genome assembly GCA_032594955.1 of Panicum miliaceum. Taxonomy (NCBI): domain Eukaryota; kingdom Viridiplantae; phylum Streptophyta; class Magnoliopsida; order Poales; family Poaceae; genus Panicum; species Panicum miliaceum. The sequence continues at coordinate 15,524,251 of CM064071.1, read as the reverse complement.
ATGGGGCCGAACTGGTGCCATTAACGCACAAGTTCGCTAAGCGATGTTGCGTCGGAATTTTTCGCAACGAACCGCCCCCGATTCACTCCATTTGACTGAAAACTCATGATTTGGTGCGTTTCGCACCGTTTCGTTACCTCATGAAAGTTGGAGCAAAACGGGCCGAACTGGTGCCATTAACGCATACGTTCGCTAAACGAAGTGGCGACGGAATTTTTCGCAACGAACGCAGGCGATACATCCATTGACCCAAAACTCATGTTTTTTGGCGTTTCGTGCCGATTCGTTACGGCACGAAATTCGGTGCAAAGCGGGGCGGAACTGGTGCCATTAACGCACAAGTTTGTTTAGCGATGTCGCGTCGGAATTTTTCTCAACGAACGCACCCGATTCACTCCATTTGACCCAAAACTCATGTTTTGGGACGTTTCGCACCGTTTTGTTACTGCACGAAAGTCGGTGCAAAATGGTCCGAACTGGTGCCATTAATGCACAAGTTCGCTAAGCAATGTTGCGTCAGATTTTTTCGCAACGAACGCACCCGATCCATCCATTGGACCCAAAACTCATGTTTTTGGCGTTTCGTGCCGATTCGTTACGGCACGAAAGTCGGTGCAAAGCGGGCCGAACTGGTACAATTAACGCACAAGGTTGTTTAGCGATGTCGCGTCGGAATTTTCGCAACGAACGAACCCGATTCACTCCATTTGACCCAAAACTCATGTTTCGGGACGTTTCGCACCGTTTCGTTACTGCACGAAAGTCGGTGCACAACGGGCCGAACTGGTGCCATTAACGCACAAGTTCGTTAAGCGATGTCGCGTCGGAATTTTTCACAACGAACGCACCCGATTCACTCCATTTGACTGAAAACTCATGTTTTGGGGCGTTTCGCACCGTTTCGTTACCTCATGAAAGTTGGAGCAAAACGGGCCGAACTGGTGCCATTAACGCATAAGTTCGCTAAACGAAGTGGCGTCGGAATTATTCGCAACGAACGCAGCCGATCCATCCATTGGACCCAAAACTCATGTTTTTGGCGTTTCGTGCCGATTCTTTACGGCACGAAAGTCGGTGCAAAGCGGGCCGAACTGGTGCCATTAACGCACAAGTTCGTTTAGCGATGTTGCGTCAGAATTTTTCTCAACGAACGCACCTGATTCACTCCATTTGACCCAAAACTCATGTTTTGGGGCGTTTCGCACCGTTTTCTTTACTGCATGAAAGTCGGTGCAAAACGGGGCCGAACTGGTGCCATTAACGCACAAGTTCGTTAAGCGATGTCGCGTCGGAATTTTTCACAACGAACGCACCCGATTCACTCCATTTGACTGAAAACTCATGTTTTGGGGCGTTTTGCACCGTTTCGTCACCTCAAGAAAGTTGGAGCAAAACGGGCCGAACTGGTGCCATTAATGCATAAGTTCGGTAAACGAAGTGGCGACGGAATTTTTCGCAACGAACGCACCCGATCCATCCATTGGATCCAAAACTCAAGTTTTTGGCGTTTCGTGCCGATTCGTTACGGCACGAAAGTCGGTGCAAAGCGGGCCGAACTGGTGCCATTAACGCACAAGTTCGTTTAGCGATGTCGCGTCGGAATTTTTTGCAACGAACGCACCCGATTCACTCCATTTGACCCAAAACTCATGTTTTGGGAAGTTTCGCACCGTTTCGTTACCGCACGAAAGTCGGTGCAAAACGGGCCGAACTGGTGCCATTAACGCACAAGTTCGTTCAGCGATGTCGCGTCGGAATTTTTCCCAACGAACGCATCCGATTCACTCTATTTGACTGAAAACTCCTGTTTTGGGGCGTTTTGCACCGTTTCGTTACCTCATGAAAGGTTGAGCAAAACGGGCCGAACTAGTGCCATTAATGCATAAGTTCGGTAAACAAAGTGGCGATGGAATTTTTCGCAACGAACGCACCCGATCCATCCATTGGATCCAAAACTCAAGTTTTTGGCGTTTCGTGCCGATTCGTTACGGCACGAAAGTCGGTGCAAAGCGGGCGGAACTGGTGCCATTAACGCACAAGGTTGTTTAGCGATGTCGCGTCGGAATTTTCGCAACGAACGAACCCGATTCACTCCATTTGACCCGAAACTCATGTTTTGGGACGTTTCGCACCGTTTTGTTACCGCACGAAAGTCGGTGCAAAATGGGCCGAACTTGTGCCATTAACGCACAAGTTCGCTAACTGATGTTGCGTCGGAATTTTTCGCAACGAAGCCCCCAATTCA
>CM064071.1:15500444-15521906 GCA_032594955.1 Panicum miliaceum | reverse complement strand
CGCTAAGCGATGTTGCGTCGGAATTTTTCGCAACGAACGCGCCCGATCCATTCATTGTACACAAAACTCATGTTTTGAAGCGTTTCGCACCATTTCGTTACTGCACGATAGTTGATGCAAATAGACCGAACTGGTGCCATTAACGCACAAGTTCGCTAAGCGCGTCGAAATTTTTCGCAACGAACGCACCCAATTAACTCCATTTGACCCAAAACTCATGTTTTGGGACAGTTCGCACCGTTTCGTTACCACACGAAAGTTGGTGCAAAACGGGCTGAACTGGTGCCATTAACGCACATGTTCGCTAAGCGATGTCGCGTCGGAATTTTTCGCAACGAACGCACATGATTCACTCCATTTGACCCAAAACTCATGTTTTGGGGCGTTGTCGCACCGGTTTATTGCTGCTCGAATGTCGGTTGCAGAACGGGCCGAACTGGTGCCATTAACGCACAAGTTCGCTAAACGAAGTTGCGTCGGAACTTTTCGCAACGAACGCGCCCGATCCACTTCATGGTACAAAAAACTCATGTTTTGAAGCGTTTCGCACCATTTCGTTGCTGCACGATAGTCGATGCAAAACGGGCAGAACTAGTGCCATTATCGCACAAGTTCGCTAAGCGATGTTGCGTCGGAATTTTTCTCAACGAACGCCCCCGATTCACTCCATTTGACAGAAAACTCATGTTTTGGGTCGTTTCGCACCGTTTCGTTACCTCGTGAAAGTTGAGCAAAACGGGCCGAACTTGTGCCATTAACGCATAAGTTCGCTAAACGAAGTGGCGATGGAATTTTACGCAACGAACGCACCCAATCCACTACATTGGACCCAAAACTCATGTTTTTGGCGTTTCGTGCCGATTCGTTACGGCACGAAAGTCGGTGCAATGCGGGCCGAACTGGTGCCATTAACGCACAAGTTCGTTTAGCGATGTCGCGTCGGAATTTTTCGCAGACGAACGCACCCGATTCACTCCATTTGACCCAAAACTCATGTTTTGGGACGTTTCGCACCGTTTTGTTACCGCACGAAAGTCGGTGCAAAATGGTCCGAACTGGTGCCATTAACGCACAAGTTCGCTAAGCGATGTTGCGTCAGATTTTTTCGCAACGAACGCAGCCGATCCATCCACTGGACCCCAAACTCATGTTTTTGGCGTTTCGTGCCGATTTGTTACGGCACGAAAGTCGGTGCAAAGCGGGCCGATATGGTGCCATTAACACACAAGTTCGTTTAGCGATGCGCGTCGGAATTTTTCGCAACGAACACACCCGATTCACTCAATTTGACCCAAAACTCATGTTTTGGGGCGTTTCGCACCGTTTTCTTTACTGCACGAAAGTCGGAGCAAAACGGGCCGAACTGGTGCCATTAACGCACAAGTTCGTTAAGCGATTTCGCGTCGGAATTTTTCACAACGAACGTGCCCGATCCATTCATTGTACACAAAACTCATGTTTTGAAGCGTTTCGCAACCTTTCCATACTGCACGATAGTCGATGCAAAATGGGCCGAACTGGTGCCATTAACACACAAGTTCGCTAAGCGATGTCGAGTCGGAATTTTTCGCAACGAACGCATCTAATTCACTCCATTTGACCCAAAACCTCATGTTTTGGGACATTTCGCACCGTTTCGTTACAGCACGAAAGTCGGTGCAAAGCGGGCCGAACTGGTGCCATTAACGCACAAGTTTGTTTAGCGATGTCGCGTCGGAATTTTTCGCAACGAACGCACCCGATTCACTCCATTTGACACAAAACTCATGTTTTGGGGCGTTTCGCGATGTTTCATTGCTGCTAGAAATTCGGTGCAGAACGGGCCAAACTGGTGCGATTAACGCACAAGTTCGCTAAACGAAGTTGCGTCGGAATTTGTCGCAACGAACGCACCCGATTTACTCCATTTGACCCAAAACTCATGTTTTGGGACGTTTCGCACCGTTTTGTTACCACACGAAAGTCGGTGCAAAGTGGGCCGAACTGGCGCCATTAACGCACAAGTTCGCTAAGCGATGTTGCGCTAGATTTTTTCGCAATGAACACAGCCGATCCATCCATTGGACCCAAAACTCATGTTACGGCACGAAAGTCGGTGCAAAGCGGGCCGAACTGGTGCCATTAACGCACAAGTTCGTTTAGCGATGTCGCGTCGGAATTTTTTCGCAACGAACGCACCCGATTCACTCCATTTTGACCCAAAACTCATGTTTTGGGAAGTTTCGCACCGTTTCGTTACCGCACGAAAGTCGGTGCAAAACGGGCCCGAACTGGTGCCATTAACGCACAAGTTCGCTAAGCGATGTTGCGTCGGAATTTTTCGCAACGAACGCGCCCGATCCATTCATTGTACACAAAACTCATGTTTTGAAGCGTTTCGCACCATTTCCTTACTGCACGATAGTCGATGCAAAATGGACCAAACTGGTGCCATTAATGCACAAGTTCGCTAAGCGATGTCGCGTCAGAAGTTTTTTCAACGAACGCACCAAATTAACTCCATTTGACCCAAAACTCATGTTTTGGGACGTTTCGCACCATTTCGTTACCGCACGAAAGTCGATGCAAAACGGGCCGAACTGGTGCCATTAACCCACAAGTTCGCTAAGCGATGTTGAGTCGGAATTTTTCGCCACGAACGCGCTCGATCCATTCATTGTACACAAAACTCATGTTTTGAAGCGTTTCGCACCATTTCGTTACTGCACGATAGTTGACGCAAAATGGACCGAACTGGTGCCATTAACGCACAAGTTCGCTAAGCGCGTCGAAATTTTTCGCAACGAACGCACCCAATTAACTCATTTGACCCAAAACTCATGTTTTGGGACATTTCGCACCGTTTCGTTACCGCACGAAAGTTGGTGCAAAACGGGTTGAACTGGTGCCATTAACACACAAGTTCGCCAAGCGATGTCGCGTCGGAATTTTTCGCAACGAACGCACATGATTCACTCCATTTGACCCAAAACTCATGTTTTGGGGCGTTTCGCACCGGTTTATTGCTGCTCGAAAGTCGGTGCAGAACGGGACCGAACTGGTGCCATTAACGCACAAGTTCGCTAAACGAAGTTGCGTCGGAACTTTTCGCAACGAACGCGCCCGATCCACTTCATGGTAAAAAAAAACTCATGTTTTGAAGCGTTTCGCACCGTTTCGTTGCTGCACGATAGTCGATGCAAAACGGGCAGAACTGGTGCCATTAACGCACAAGTTCGCTAAGCGATGTTGCGTCGGAATTTTTCGCAACGAACTGGTGCCATTTGACTGAAAACTCATGTTTTGGGGCGTTTCGCACCGTTTCGTTAGCTCATGAAAGTTGGAGCAAAACGGGCCGAACTGGTGCCATTAACGCATAAGTTCGCTAAACAAAGTGGCGACGGAATTTTTCGCAACGAACGCACCCGATCCATCCATTGGACCAAAATCTCATGTTTTTGGCGTTTCGTGCCGATTCGTTACGACACAAAAGTCGGTGCAAAGCGGGCCGAACTGGTGCCAGTAACGCACAAGTTCGTTTAGCGATGTCGCGTCGGAATTTTTCGCAACGAACGCACCCGATTCACTCCATTTGACCCAAAACCCATGTTTTGGGAAGTTTCGCACCGTTTCGTTACCGCACGAAAGTCGGTGCAAAATGGGCAGAACTTCTGCCATTAACACACAAGTTCACTAAGTGATGTTGCGTCGGAATTTTTCGCAACGAACGCACCCGATTCACTCAATTTGACCCAAAACTCATGTTTTGGGGCGTTTCGCACCGTTTTCTTTATTGCATGAAAGTCGGTGCAAAACGGGCCGAACTGGTGCCATTAACGCACAAGTTCGTTAATCGATATCGCGTCAGAATTTTTCACAACGAACGCACCCGTCACTCCATTTGACCCAACACTCATGTTTTGGGACGTTTCGCACCATTTCGTTACCGCAGGAAAGTCGGTGCAAAACGGGCAGAACTGGTGCCACTAACGGACAAGTTCGCTAAGCGATGTTGCTTCGGAATTTTTCGCAACGAACGCGCCCGATCCATTCATTGGACACAAAACTCATGTTTTGAAGCGTTTAGCACCATTTCTTTACTGCACGATAGTCGATGAAAAATGGGCCGAACTGGTGCCATTAACGCACAAGTTCGCTAAGCGATGTCGCGTCGGAATTTTCGCAACGAACGCACCCAATTAACTCCGTTTGACCCAAAACTCATTCGCTAAACGAAGTTGCGTCGGAACTTTTTGCAACGAACGCGCCCGATCCACTTGATGGTACACAAAACTCATGTTTTGAAGCGTTTCGCACCATTTCGTTACTGCACGATAGTCGATGCAAAATGGGTCCGAACTGTTGCCATTAACGCACAAGTTCGCTAAGCAATGTTGCGTCGGAATTTTTCGCAACGAACGCCCCCGATTCACTCCATTTGACTGAAAACTCATGTTTTGGGGCGTTTCGCACCGTTTCGTTACTACATGAAAGTCGGTGCAAAACGGGCCGAACTGGTGCCATTAACGCACAAGTTCGCTAAACGAAGTTGCGTCAGAATTTGTCGCAACGAACGCAGTCAGTCCACTCCATTGGACCCAAAACTCATGTTTTCAGGCGTTTCGAACCATTTCGTTACTGCACGATAGTCGATGCAAAATGGGCCAAACTGGTGCCATTAACGCACAAGTTCGCTAAGCGATGTTGCGTCGGAATTTGTCGCAACGAACGTAGCCGGTCCACTCCATTGGACCCAAAACTCATGTTTTGAGGCGTTTCGCACCATTTCATTACTACACGATAGTCGATGCAAAATGGGTAGGACTGGTGCCATTAACGCACAAGTTCACTAAGTGATGTTGCGTCCGAATTTTTCGCAACGAACGCACCCGATTCACTGCATTTGACCCAAAACTCATGTTTTGGGGAGTTTCGCACCGTTTCATTGCTGCTAGAAAGTCGGTGCAGAACGGGCCGAGTTGGTGCCATTAACGCACAAGTTCGTTTAGCGATGTTGCGTCGGAATTTTTCGCAACGAACGCACCCGATTCACTCCATTTGACCCAAAACTCATGTTTTGGGGCGTTTCGCACCGTTTCATTGCTGCTAGAAAGTCGGTGCAGAACGGGCCGAACTGGTGCCATTAAAGCACAAGTTCGCTAAACGAAGTTGCGTCGGAACTTTTCGCAACGAACACGCCCAATCCACTTCATGGTACAAAAAACTCATGTTTTGAAGCGTTTCGCACCGTTTCGTTGCTGCACGATAGTCGATGCAAAACGGGCAGAACTGGTGCCATTAACGCACAAGTTCTCTAAGCGATGTTGCGTCGGAATTTTTCGCAACGAACGCACCAAATTCACTCCATTTGACCCAAAACTCATGTTTTGGGACGTTTCGCACCGTTTTGTTATCGCACGAAAGTCGGTGCAAAACGGGCCGAACTGGTGCCATTAACGCACAAGTTCGCTAAGCGATGTTGCGTCGGAATTTTTCGCAACGAATGCGCCCGATACATTCACTGTACACAAAACTCATGTTTTGAAGCGTTTTACACCATTTCGGTACTGCACGATAGTCGATGCAAAATGGGCCGAACTGGTGTCATTAACGCACAAGTTCGCTAAGCGATGTCACATCAGAATTTTTCGCAACGAACGCACCCGATTCACTACATTTGACCCAAAACTCATGTTTTGGGACGTTTCGCACCGTTTCGTTACGGCACGAAAGTCGGTGCAAAGCGGGCCGAACTGGTGCCATTAACGCACAAGTTCGTTTAGCGATGTCGCGTCGTAATTTTTCGCAATGAACGCACCCGATTCACTCCATTTGACCCAAAACTCATGTTTTGGGGCGTTTCGCACCGTTTCATTGCTGCTAGAAAGTCGGTGCAGAACGGGCCGAACTGGTGCCATTAACGCACAAGTTCGCTAAACGAAGTTGCGTCGGAACTTTTCGCAACGAACGCGCCCGATCTACTTCATGGTACAAAAAACTCATGTTTTGAAGCGTTTCGCACCGTTTCGTTGCTGCACGATAGTCGATGCAAAACAGGCAGAACTGGTGCCATTAACGCACAAGTTCGCTAAGCGATGTTGCGTCGGAATTTTTCGCAACGAACGCCCCCGATTCACTCCATTTGACCCAAAACTCATTTTTTGGGACGTTTCGCACCGTTTCGTTACCGCACGAAAGTCAGTGCAAAACGGGCCGAACTGGTGCCATTAACGCACAAGTTCGCTAAGCGATGTTGCGTCGGAATTTTTCGCAACGAATGCGCGCGATCCATTCATTGTACACAAAACTCATGTTTTGAAGCGTTACCATTTCGTTACTGCACGATAGTCGATGCAAAATGGGCCGAACTGGTGTCATTAACGCACAAGTTCGCTAAGCGATGTCACATCAGAATTTTTCGCAACGAACGCACCCGATTCACTCCATTTGACCCAAAACTCATGTTTTGGGACGTTTCGCACCGTTTCGTTACGGCACGAAAGTCGATGCAAATCGGGCCGAACTGGTGCCATTAACGCACAAGTTCGTTTAGCGATATCGCGTCGGAATTTTTCGCAATGAACGCACCCGATTCACTCCATTTGACCCAAAACTCATGTTTTGGGGCGTTTCGCACCGTTTCATTGCTGCTAGAAACTCGGTGCAGAACGGGCCCAACTGGTGCAATTAACGCACAAGTTCGCTAAACAAAGTTGCATCCGAACTTTTCGCAACGAACGCGCCCGATCCACTTCATGGTACAAAAAACTAATGTCTTGAAGCGTTTCGCACCGTTTCGTTGCTGCACGATAGTCGATGCAAAACGGGCAGAACTGGTGCCATTAACGCACAAGTTCGCTAAGCGATGTTGCGTCGGAATTTTTCGCAACGAACGCACCTGATTCACTCCATTTGACCCAAAACTCATGTTTTGGGAAGTTTCGCACCGTTTCGTTACCGCATGAAAGTCGGTGCAAAACGGGCCGAACTGGTGCCATTACCGTACAAGTTCACTAAGTTATGTTGCGTCGGAATTTTTTGCAACGAACGCACCCGATTCACTCAATTTGACCCAAAACTCATGTTTTGGGGCGTTCCGCACCGTTTTCTTTATTGCATGAAAGTCAGTGCAAAACGGGACGAACTGGTGCCATTAACGCACAAGTTCGTTAAGCGATATCGCGTCAGAAGTTTTCACAACGAACGCACCCGTCACTCCATTTGACCCAACACTCATGTTTTGGGACGTTTCGCACCATTTCGTTACTGCACGAAAGTCGGTGCAAAACGGGCAGAACTGGTGCCACTAACGGACAAGTTCGCTAAGCGATGTTGCGTCGGAATTTTTCGCAACGAACGCGCCCGATCCATTCATTGTACACAAAACTCATGTTTTGAAGCGTTTCGCACCATTTCGTTACTGCATAATAGTCGATGCAAAATGGACCGAACTGGTGCCATTAACGCACAAGTTCGCTAAGCAATGTTGCGTTGGAATTTTTTGCAATGAACGCCCCCGACTCACTCCATTTGACTGAAAACCCATGTTTTGGGCGTTTCGCACCGTTTCGTTACTACACGAAAGTCGGTGCAAAACGGGCCGAATTGGTGCCATTAACGCACAAGTTCGCTAAACGAAGTTGCGTCGGAATTTGTCGCAACGAACGCAGTCGGTCCACTCCATTGGACCCAAAACTCATGTTTTGAGGCGTTTCGCACCATTTTGTTACTGCACGATAGTCGATGCAAAATGGGCCGAACTGTTGCCATTAACACACAAGTTCGCTAAGCAATGTTGCGTCGGAATTTTTCGCAACGAACGCCCCCGATTCACTCCATTTGACTGAAAACTCATGTTTTGGGGCGTTTCGCACCGTTTCGTTACTACACGAGAGTCGATGCAAAACGGGCCGAACTGGTGCCATTAACGCACAAGTTCGCTAAACGAAGTTGCGTCGGAATTTGTCGCAACAAACGCAGCCGGTCCACTCCATTGGACCAGAAACTCATGTTTTGAGGCATTTCGCACCATTTCGTTACTACACGATAGTCGATGCAAAATGGGCAGGACTGGTGCCATTAACGCACAAGTTCGCTAAGCGATGTCGCGTCGGAATTTTTCGCAACGAACGGACCCGATTCACTCCATTTGACCCAAAACTCATGTTTTGGGGCATTTCGCACCGTTTCATTGCTGCTCAAAAGTCGGTGCAGAATGGGCCGAACTGGTGGCATTAACGCACAAGGTCGCTAAACGAAGTTGCGTCGAAACTTTTCGCAATGAACGCGCCCGATCCACTTCATGGTACAAAAAACTCATGTTTTGAAGCGTTTCGCACCGTTTCGTTGCTGCACGACAGTCGATGCAAAACGGGCAGAACTGGTACCATTAACGCACAAGTTCGCTAAGCGATGTTGCGTCGGAATTTTTCGCAACGAAAGCCCCCGATTCACTCCATTTGACTGAAAACTCATGTTTTGGGGCGTTTCGCACCGTTTTCTTTTCTGCACGAAAGTCGGAGCAAAACGGGCCGAACTGGTGCCATTAACGCACAAGTTCGTTAAGCGATGTCGCGTCGGAATTTTTCACAACGAACGCACCCGTCAATCCATTTGACCCAACACTCATGTTTTGGGACGTTTCGCATCATTTCGTTACCGCACGAAAGTCGGTGCAAAACGGGCCGAACTGGTGCCATTAACGCACAAGTTCGCTAAGCGATGTTGCGTCGGAATTTTTCACAACGAACGTGCCCGATCCATTCATTGTACACAAAACTCATGTTTTGAAGCGTTTCGCAACCTTTCCATACTGCACGATAGTCGATGCAAAATGGGCCGAACTGGTGCCATTAACGCACAAGTTCGCTAAGCGATGTCGAGTCGGAATTTTTCGCAACGAACGCACCTGATTCACTCCATTTGACCCAAAACTCATGTTTTGGGACATTTCGCACCGTTTCGTTACGGCACGAAAGTCGGTGCAAAGCGGGCCGAACTGGTGCCATTAACGCACAAGTTTGTTTAGCGATGTCGCGTCGGAATTTTTCGCAACGAACGCACCCGATTCACTCCATTTGACACAAAACTCATGTTTTGGGGCGTTTCGCGCAGTTTCATTGCTGCTAGAAAGTCGGTGCCGAACGGGCCGAACTGGTGCCATTAACGCATAAGTTCGCTAAACGAAGTGGCGACGGAATTTTTCACAACGAACGCACCCGTCAATCCATTTGACCCAACACTCATGTTTTGGGACGTTTCGCATCATTTCGTTACCGCACGAAAGTCGGTGCAAAACGGGCCGAACTGGTGCCATTAACGCACAAGTTCGCTAAACGAAGTTGCGTCGGAACTTTTCGCAACGAACGCGCCTGATCCACTTCATGGTACAAAAAACTAATGTTTTGAAGCGTTTCGCACCGTTTCGTTGCTGCACGATAGTCGATGCAAAACGGGCAGAACTGGTGCCATTAACGCACAAGTTCGCTAAGCGATGTTGTGTCGGAATTTTTCGCAACGAACGCCCCCCATTCACTCCATTTGACTGAAAACTCATGTTTTGGGGCGTTTCGCACCGTTTCGTTACCTCATGAAAGTTGGAGCAAAACGGGCCGAATTGGTGCCATTAACGCATAAGTTCACTAAACGAAGTGGCGACGGAATTTTTCGCAACGAACGCACCCGATCCATCCATTGGACCCAAAACTCATGTTTTTGGCGTTTTGTGCCGATTCGTTATGGCACGAAAGTTGGTGCAAAGCGTGCCGAACTGGTGCCATTAACGCACAAGTTCGTTTAGGGATGTCGCGTCGGAATTTTTCGCAACGAACGCACCCGATTCACTCCATTTGACCCAAAACTCATGTTTTGGGAAGTTTCGCACCGTTTCGTTACCGCATGAAAGTCGGTGCAAAACGGGCCGAACTGGTGCCATTACCGTACAAGTTCACTAAGTTATGTTGCGTCGGAATTTTTCGCAACGAACGCACCCGATTCACTCAATTTGACCCAAAACTCATGTTTTGGGGCGTTTCGCACCGTTTTCTTTATTGCATGAAAGTCAGTGCAAAACGGGCCGAACCGGTGCCATTAACGCACAAGTTCGTTAAGCGATATCGCGTCACAAGTTTTCACAACGAACGCACCCGTCACTCCATTTGACCCAACACTCATGTTTTGGGACGTTTCGCACCATTTCGTTACTGCACGAAAGTCGGTGCAAAACGGGCAGAACTGGTGCCACTAACGGACAAGTTCGCTAAGCGATGTTGCGTCGGAATTTTTCGCAACGAACGCGCCCGATCCATTCATTGTACACAAAACTCATGTTTTGAAGCGTTTCGCACCATTTCGTTACTGCATAATAGTCGATGCAAAATGGACCGAACTGGTGCCATTAACGCACAAGTTCGCTAAGCAATGTTGCGTTGGAATTTTTTGCAATGAACGCCCCCGACTCACTCCATTTGACTGAAAACCCATGTTTTGGGCGTTTCGCACCGTTTCGTTACTACACGAAAGTCGGTGCAAAACGGGCCGAACTGGTGCCATTAACGCACAAGTTCGCTAAACGAAGTTGCGTCGGAATTTGTCGCAACGAACGCAGTCGGTCCACTCCATTGGACCCAAAACTCATGTTTTGAGGCGTTTCGCACCATTTTGTTACTGCACGATAGTCGATGTCGCGTCGGAATTTTTCGCAACGAACGGACCCGATTCACTCCATTTGACCCAAAACTCATGTTTTGGGGCATTTCGCACCGTTTCATTGCTGCTCAAAAGTCGGTGCAGAATGGGCCGAACTGGTGGCATTAACGCACAAGGTCGCTAAACGAAGTTGCGTCGAAACTTTTCGCAATGAACGCGCCCGATCCACTTCATGGTACAAAAAACTCATGTTTTGAAGCGTTTCGCACCGTTTCGTTGCTGCACGACAGTCGATGCAAAACGGGCAGAACTGGTACCATTAACGCACAAGTTCGCTAAGCGATGTTGCGTCGGAATTTTTCGCAACGAAAGCCCCCGATTCACTCCATTTGACTGAAAACTCATGTTTTGGGGCGTTTCGCACCGTTTTCTTTACTGCACGAAAGTCGGAGCAAAACGAGCCGAACTGGTGCCATTAACGCACAAGTTCGTTAAGCGATGTCGCGTCGGAATTTTTCACAACGAACGCACCCGTCAATCCATTTGACCCAACACTCATGTTTTGGGACGTTTCGCATCATTTCGTTACCGCACGAAAGTCGGTGCAAAACGGGCCGAACTGGTGCCATTAACGCACAAGTTCGCTAAGCGATGTTGCGTCGGAATTTTTCACAACGAACGTGCCCGATCCATTCATTGTACACAAAACTCATGTTTTGAAGCGTTTCGCAACCTTTCCATACTGCACGATAGTCGATGCAAAATGGGCCGAACTGGTGCCATTAACGCAGAAGTTCGCTAAGCGATGTCGAGTCGGAATTTTTCGCAACGAACGCACCTGATTCACTCCATTTGACCCAAAACTCATGTTTTGGGACATTTCGCACCGTTTCGTTACGGCACGAAAGTCGGTGCAAAGCGGGCCGAACTGGTGCCATTAACGCACAAGTTTGTTTAGCGATGTCGCGTCGGAATTTTTCGCAACGAACGCACCCGATTCACTCCATTTGACACAAAACTCATGTTTTGGGGCGTTTCGCGCAGTTTCATTGCTGCTAGAAAGTCGGTGCCGAACGGGCCGAACTGGTGCCATTAACGCATAAGTTCGCTAAACGAAGTGGCGACGGAATTTTTCACAACGAACGCACCCGTCAATCCATTTGACCCAACACTCATGTTTTGGGACGTTTCGCATCATTTCGTTACCGCACGAAAGTCGGTGCAAAACGGGCCGAACTGGTGCCATTAACGCACAAGTTCGCTAAACGAAGTTGCGTCGGAACTTTTCGCAACGAACGCGCCTGATCCACTTCATGGTACAAAAAACTAATGTTTTGAAGCGTTTCGCACCGTTTCGTTGCTGCACGATAGTCGATGCAAAACGGGCAGAACTGGTGCCATTAACGCACAAGTTCGCTAAGCGATGTTGCGTCGGAATTTTTCGCAACGAACGCCCCCCATTCACTCCATTTGACTGAAAACTCATGTTTTGGGGCGTTTCGCACCGTTTCGTTACCTCATGAAAGTTGGAGCAAAACGGGCCGAATTGGTGCCATTAACGCATAAGTTCACTAAACGAAGTGGCGACGGAATTTTTCGCAACGAACGCACCCGATCCATCCATTGGACCCAAAACTCATGTTTTTGGCGTTTTGTGCCGATTCGTTATGGCATGAAAGTTGGTGCAAAGCGTGCCGAACTGGTGCCATTAACGCACAAGTTCGTTTAGGGATGTCGCGTCGGAATTTTTCGCAACGAACGCACCCGATTCACTCCATTTGACCCAAAACTCATGTTTTGGGAAGTTTCGCACCGTTTCGTTACCGCATGAAAGTCGGTGCAAAACGGGCCGAACTGGTGCCATTACCGTACAAGTTCACTAAGTTATGTTGCGTCGGAATTTTTCGCAACGAACGCACCCGATTCACTCAATTTGACCCAAAACTCATGTTTTGGGGCGTTTCGCACCGTTTTCTTTATTGCATGAAAGTCAGTGCAAAACGGGCCGAACCGGTGCCATTAACGCACAAGTTCGTTAAGCGATATCGCGTCACAAGTTTTCACAACGAACGCACCCGTCACTCCATTTGACCCAACACTCATGTTTTGGGACGTTTTGCACCATTTCGTTACTGCACGAAAGTCGGTGCAAAACGGGCAGAACTGGTGCCACTAACGGACAAGTTCGCTAAGCGATGTTGCGTCGGAATTTTTCGCAACGAACGCGCCCGATCCATTCATTGTACACAAAACTCATGTTTTGAAGCGTTTCGCACCATTTCGTTACTGCATAATAGTCGATGCAAAATGGACCGAACTGGTGCCATTAACGCACAAGTTCGCTAAGCAATGTTGCGTTGGAATTTTTTGCAATGAACGCCCCCGACTCACTCCATTTGACTGAAAACCCATGTTTTGGGCGTTTCGCACCGTTTCGTTACTACACGAAAGTCGGTGCAAAACGGGCCGAACTGGTGCCATTAACGCACAAGTTCGCTAAACGAAGTTGCGTCGGAATTTGTCGCAACGAACGCAGTCGGTCCACTCCATTGGACCCAAAACTCATGTTTTGAGGCGTTTCGCACCATTTTGTTACTGCACGATAGTCGATGTCGCGTCGGAATTTTTCGCAACGAACGGACCCGATTCACTCCATTTGACCCAAAACTCATGTTTTGGGGCATTTCGCACCGTTTCATTGCTGCTCAAAAGTCGGTGCAGAATGGGCCGAACTGGTTGCATTAACGCACAAGGTCGCTAAACGAAGTTGCGTCGAAACTTTTCGCAATGAACGCGCCCGATCCACTTCATGGTACAAAAAACTCATGTTTTGAAGCGTTTCGCACCGTTTCGTTGCTGCACGACAGTCGATGCAAAACGGGCAGAACTGGTACCATTAACGCACAAGTTCGCTAAGCGATGTTGCGTCGGAATTTTTCGCAACGAAAGCCCCCGATTCACTCCATTTGACTGAAAACTCATGTTTTGGGGCGTTTCGCACCGTTTTCTTTTCTGCACGAAAGTCGGAGCAAAACGGGCCGAACTGGTGCCATTAACGCACAAGTTCGTTAAGCGATGTCGCGTCGGAATTTTTCACAACGAACGCACCCGTCAATCCATTTGACCCAACACTCATGTTTTGGGACGTTTCGCATCATTTCGTTACCGCACGAAAGTCGGTGCAAAACGGGCCGAACTGGTGCCATTAACGCACAAGTTCGCTAAGCGATGTTGCGTCGGAATTTTTCACAACGAACGTGCCCGATCCATTCATTGTACACAAAACTCATGTTTTGAAGCGTTTCGCAACCTTTCCATACTGCACGATAGTCGATGCAAAATGGGCCGAACTGGTGCCATTAACGCACAAGTTCGCTAAGCGATGTCGAGTCGGAATTTTTCGCAACGAACGCACCTGATTCACTCCATTTGACCCAAAACTCATGTTTTGGGACATTTCGCACCGTTTCGTTACGGCACGAAAGTCGGTGCAAAGCGGGCCGAACTGGTGCCATTAACGCACAAGTTTGTTTAGCGATGTCGCGTCGGAATTTTTCGCAACGAACGCACCCGATTCACTCCATTTGACACAAAACTCATGTTTTGGGGCGTTTCGCGCAGTTTCATTGCTGCTAGAAAGTCGGTGCCGAACGGGCCGAACTGGTGCCATTAACGCATAAGTTCGCTAAACGAAGTGGCGACGGAATTTTTCACAACGAACGCACCCGTCAATCCATTTGACCCAACACTCATGTTTTGGGACGTTTCGCATCATTTCGTTACCGCACGAAAGTCGGTGCAAAACGGGCCGAACTGGTGCCATTAACGCACAAGTTCGCTAAACGAAGTTGCGTCGGAACTTTTCGCAACGAACGCGCCTGATCCACTTCATGGTACAAAAAACTAATGTTTTGAAGCGTTTCGCACCGTTTCGTTGCTGCACGATAGTCGATGCAAAACGGGCAGAACTGGTGCCATTAACGCACAAGTTCGCTAAGCGATGTTGCGTCGGAATTTTTTCGCAACGAACGCCCCCCATTCACTCCATTTGACTGAAAACTCATGTTTTGGGGCGTTTCGCACCGTTTCGTTACCTCATGAAAGTTGGAGCAAAAACGGGCCGAATTGGTGCCATTAACGCATAAGTTCACTAAACGAAGTGGCGACGGAATTTTTCGCAACGAACGCACCCGATCCATCCATTGGACCCAAAACTCATGTTTTTGGCGTTTTGTGCCGATTCGTTATGGCATGAAAGTTGGTGCAAAGCGTGCCGAACTGGTGCCATTAACGCACAAGTTCGTTTAGGGATGTCGCGTCGGAATTTTTCGCAACGAACGCACCCGATTCACTCCATTTGACCCAAAACTCATGTTTTGGGAAGTTTCGCACCGTTTCGTTACCGCATGAAAGTCGGTGCAAAACGGGCCGAACTGGTGCCATTACCGTACAAGTTCACTAAGTTATGTTGCGTCGGAATTTTTCGCACGAACGCACCCGATTCACTCAATTTGACCCAAAACTCATGTTTTGGGGCGTTTCGCACCGTTTTCTTTATTGCATGAAAGTCAGTGCAAAACGGGCCGAACCGGTGCCATTAACGCACAAGTTCGTTAAGCGATATCGCGTCACAAGTTTTCACAACGAACGCACCCGTCACTCCATTTGACCCAACACTCATGTTTTGGGACGTTTTGCACCATTTCGTTACTGCACGAAAGTCGGTGCAAAACGGGCAGAACTGGTGCCACTAACGGACAAGTTCGCTAAGCGATGTTGCGTCGGAATTTTTCGCAACGAACGCGCCCGATCCATTCATTGTACACAAAACTCATGTTTTGAAGCGTTTCGCACCCATTTCGTTACTGCATAATAGTCGATGCAAAATGGACCGAACTGGTGCCATTAACGCACAAGTTCGCTAAGCAATGTTGCGTTGGAATTTTTTGCAATGAACGCCCCCCGACTCACTCCATTTGACTGAAAACCCATGTTTTGGGCGTTTCGCAACCGTTTCGTTACTACACGAAAGTCGGTGCAAAACGGGCCGAACTGGTGCCATTAACGCACAAGTTCGCTAAACGAAGTTGCGTCGGAATTTGTCGCAACGAACGCAGTCGGTCCACTCCATTGGACCCAAAACTCATGTTTTGAGGCGTTTCGCACCATTTTGTTACTGCACGATAGTCGATGTCGCGTCGGAATTTTTCGCAACGAACGGACCCGATTCACTCCATTTGACCCAAAACTCATGTTTTGGGGCATTTCGCACCGTTTCATTGCTGCTCAAAAGTCGGTGCAGAATGGGCCGAACTGGTGGCATTAACGCACAAGGTCGCTAAACGAAGTTGCGTCGAAACTTTTCGCAATGAACGCGCCCGATCCACTTCATGGTACAAAAAACTCATGTTTTGAAGCGTTTCGCACCGTTTCGTTGCTGCACGACAGTCGATGCAAAACGGGCAGAACTGGTACCATTAACGCACAAGTTCGCTAAGCGATGTTGCGTCGGAATTTTTCGCAACGAAAGCCCCCGATTCACTCCATTTGACTGAAAACTCATGTTTTGGGGCGTTTCGCACCGTTTTCTTTTCTGCACGAAAGTCGGAGCAAAACGGGCCGAACTGGTGCCATTAACGCACAAGTTCGTTAAGCGATGTCGCGTCGGAATTTTTCACAACGAACGCACCCGTCAATCCATTTGACCCAACACTCATGTTTTGGGGACGTTTCGCATCATTTCGTTACCGCACGAAAGTCGGTGCAAAACGGGCCGAACTGGTGCCATTAACGCACAAGTTCGCTAAGCGATGTTGCGTCGGAATTTTTCACAACGAACGTGCCCGATCCATTCATTGTACACAAAACTCATGTTTTGAAGCGTTTCGCAACCTTTCCATACTGCACGATAGTCGATGCAAAATGGGCCGAACTGGTGCCATTAACGCACAAGTTCGCTAAGCGATGTCGAGTCGGAATTTTTCGCAACGAACGCACCTGATTCACTCCATTTGACCCAAAACTCATGTTTTGGGACATTTCGCACCGTTTCGTTACGGCACGAAAGTCGGTGCAAAGCGGGCCGAACTGGTGCCATTAACGCACAAGTTTGTTTAGCGATGTCGCGTCGGAATTTTTCGCAACGAAACGCACCCGATTCACTCCATTTGACACAAAACTCATGTTTTGGGGCGTTTCGCGCAGTTTCATTGCTGCTAGAAAGTCGGTGCCGAACGGGGCCGAACTGGTGCCATTAACGCATAAGTTCGCTAAACGAAGTGGCGACGGAATTTTTCACAACGAACGCACCCGTCAATCCATTTGACCCAACACTCATGTTTTGGGGACGTTTCGCATCATTTCGTTACCGCACGAAAGTCGGTGCAAAACGGGCCGAACTGGTGCCATTAACGCACAAGTTCGCTAAACGAAGTTGCGTCGGAACTTTTCGCAACGAACGCGCCTGATCCACTTCATGGTACAAAAAACTAATGTTTTGAAGCGTTTCGCACCGTTTCGTTGCTGCACGATAGTCGATGCAAAACGGGCAGAACTGGTGCCATTAACGCACAAGTTCGCTAAGCGATGTTGTGTCGGAATTTTTCGCAACGAACGCCCCCCATTCACTCCATTTGACTGAAAACTCATGTTTTGGGGCGTTTCGCACCGTTTCGTTACCTCATGAAAGTTGGAGCAAAACGGGCCGAATTGGTGCCATTAACGCATAAGTTCACTAAACGAAGTGGCGACGGAATTTTTCGCAACGAACGCACCCGATCCATCCATTGGACCCAAAACTCATGTTTTTGGCGTTTTGTGCCGATTCGTTATGGCACGAAAGTTGGTGCAAAAGCGTGCCGAAACTGGTGCCATTAACGCACAAGTTCGTTTAGGGATGTCGCGTCGGAATTTTTCGCAACGAACGCACCCGATTCACTCCATTTGACCCAAAACTCATGTTTTGGGAAGTTTCGCACCGTTTCGTTACCGCATGAAAGTCGGTGCAAAACGGGCCGAACTGGTGCCATTACCGTACAAGTTCACTAAGTTATGTTGCGTCGGAATTTTTCGCAACGAACGCACCCGATTCACTCAATTTGACCCAAAACTCATGTTTTGGGGCGTTTCGCACCGTTTTCTTTATTGCATGAAAGTCAGTGCAAAACGGGCCGAACCGGTGCCATTAACGCACAAGTTCGTTAAGCGATATCGCGTCACAAGTTTTCACAACGAACGCACCCGTCACTCCATTTGACCCAACACTCATGTTTTGGGACGTTTCGCACCATTTCGTTACTGCACGAAAGTCGGTGCAAAACGGGCAGAACTGGTGCCACTAACGGACAAGTTCGCTAAGCGATGTTGCGTCGGAATTTTTCGCAACGAACGCGCCCCGATCCATTCATTGTACACAAAACTCATGTTTTGAAGCGTTTCGCACCATTTCGTTACTGCATAATAGTCGATGCAAAATGGACCGAACTGGTGCCATTAACGCACAAGTTCGCTAAGCAATGTTGCGTTGGAATTTTTTGCAATGAACGCCCCCGACTCACTCCATTTGACTGAAAACCCATGTTTTGGGCGTTTCGCACCGTTTCGTTACTACACGAAAGTCGGTGCAAAACGGGCCGAACTGGGTGCCATTAACGCACAAGTTCGCTAAACGAAGTTGCGTCGGAATTTGTCGCAACGAACGCAGTCGGTCCCACTCCATTGGACCCAAAACTCATGTTTTGAGGCGTTTCGCACCATTTTGTTACTGCACGATAGTCGATGTCGCGTCGGAATTTTTCGCAACGAACGGACCCGATTCACTCCATTTGACCCAAAACTCATGTTTTGGGGCATTTCGCACCGTTTCATTGCTGCTCAAAAGTCGGTGCAGAATGGGCCGAACTGGTGGCATTAACGCACAAGGTCGCTAAACGAAGTTGCGTCGAAACTTTTCGCAATGAACGCGCCCGATCCACTTCATGGTACAAAAAACTCATGTTTTGAAGCGTTTCGCACCGTTTCGTTGCTGCACGACAGTCGATGCAAAACGGGCAGAACTGGATACCATTAACGCACAACAAGTTCGCTAAGCGATGTTGCGTCGGAATTTTTCGCAACGAAAGCCCCCGATTCACTCCATTTGACTGAAAACTCATGTTTTGGGGCGTTTCGCACCGTTTTCTTTACTGCACGAAAGTCGGAGCAAAACGAGCCGAACTGGTGCCATTAACACACAAGTTCGTTAAGCGATGTCGCGTCGGAATTTTTCACAACGAACGCACCCCGTCAATCCATTTGACCCAACACTCATGTTTTGGGACGTTTCGCATCATTTCGTTACCGCAACGAAAGTCGGTGCAAAACGGGCCGAACTGGTGCCATTAACGCACAAGTTCGCTAAGCGATGTTGCGTCGGAATTTTTCACAACGAACGTGCCCGATCCATTCATTGTACACAAAACTCATGTTTTGAAGCGTTTCGCAACCTTTCCATACTGCACGATAGTCGATGCAAAATGGGCCGAACTGGTGCCATTAACGCACAAGTTCGCTAAGCGATGTCGAGTCGGAATTTTTCGCAACGAACGCACCTGATTCACTCCATTTGACCCAAAACTCATGTTTTGGGACATTTCGCACCGTTTCGTTACGGCACGAAAGTCGGTGCAAAGCGGGCCGAACTGGTGCCATTAACGCACAAGTTTGTTTAGCGATGTCGCGTCGGAATTTTTCGCAACGAACGCACCCGATTCACTCCATTTGACACAAAACTCATGTTTTGGGGCGTTTCGCGCAGTTTCATTGCTGCTAGAAAGTCGGTGCCGAACGGGCCGAACTGGTGCCATTAACGCATAAGTTCGCTAAACGAAGTGGCGACGGAATTTTTCACAACGAACGCACCCGTCAATCCATTTGACCCAACACTCATGTTTTGGGACGTTTCGCATCATTTCGTTACCGCACGAAAGTCGGTGCAAAACGGGCCGAACTGGTGCCATTAACGCACAAGTTCGCTAAACGAAGTTGCGTCGGAACTTTTCGCAACGAACGCGCCTGATCCACTTCATGGTACAAAAAACTAATGTTTTGAAGCGTTTCGCACCGTTTCGTTGCTGCACGATAGTCCGATGCAAAACGGGCAGAACTGGTGCCATTAACGCACAAGTTCGCTAAGCGATGTTGCGTCGGAATTTTTCGCAACGAACGCCCCCTTTGACTGAAAACTCATGTTTTGGGGCGTTTCGCACCGTTTCGTTACCTCATGAAAGTTGGAGCAAAACGGGCCGAATTGGTGCCATTAACGCATAAGTTCACTAAACGAAGTGGCGACGGAATTTTTCGCAACGAACGCACCCGATCCATCCATTGGACCCAAAACTCATGTTTTTGGCGTTTTGTGCCGATTCGTTATGGCACGAAAGTTGGTGCAAAGCGTGCCGAACTGGTGCCATTAACGCACAAGTTCGTTTAGGGATGTCGCGTCGGAATTTTTCGCAACGAACGCACCCGATTCACTCCATTTGACCCAAAACTCATGTTTTGGGAAGTTTCGCACCGTTTCGTTACCGCATGAAAGTCGGTGCAAAACGGGCCGAACTGGTGCCATTACCGTACAAGTTCACTAAGTTATGTTGCGTCGGAATTTTTCGCAACGAACGCACCCGATTCACTCAATTTGACCCAAAACTCATGTTTTGGGGCGTTTCGCACCGTTTTCTTTATTGCATGAAAGTCAGTGCAAAACGGCCGAACCGGTGCCATTAACGCACAAGTTCGTTAAGCGATATCGCGTCACAAGTTTTCACAACGAACGCACCCGTCACTCCATTTGACCCCAACACTCATGTTTTGGGACGTTTCGCACCATTTCGTTACTGCACGAAAGTCGGTGCAAAACGGGCAGAACTGGTGCCACTAACGGACAAGTTCGCTAAGCGATGTTGCGTCGGAATTTTTCGCAACGAACGCGCCCGATCCATTCATTGTACACAAAACTCATGTTTTGAAGCGTTTCGCACCATTTCGTTACTGCATAATAGTCGATGCAAAATGGACCGAACTGGTGCCATTAACGCACAAGTTCGCCTAAGCAATGTTGCGTTGGAATTTTTTGCAATGAACGCCCCCGACTCACTCCATTTGACTGAAAACCCATGTTTTGGGCGTTTCGCACCGTTTCGTTACTACACGAAAGTCGGTGGCAAAACGGGCGAACTGGTGCCATTAACGCACAAGTTCGCTAAACGAAGTTGCGTCGGAATTTGTCGCAACGAACGCAGTCGGTCCACTCCATTGGACCCAAAACTCATGTTTTGAGGCGTTTCGCACCATTTTGTTACTGCACGATAGTCGATGTCGCGTCGGAATTTTTCGCAACGAACGGACCCGATTCACTCCATTTGACCCAAAACTCATGTTTTGGGGCATTTCGCACCGTTTCATTGCTGCTCAAAAGTCGGTGCAGAATGGGCCGAACTGGTGGCATTAACGCACAAGGTCGCTAAACGAAGTTGCGTCGAAACTTTTCGCAATGAACGCGCCCGATCCACTTCATGGTACAAAAAACTCATGTTTTGAAGCGTTTCGCACCGTTTCGTTGCTGCACGACAGTCGATGCAAAACGGGCAGAACTGGTACCATTAACGCACAAGTTCGCTAAGCGATGTTGCGTCGGAATTTTTCGCAACGAAAGCCCCCGATTCACTCCATTTGACTGAAAACTCATGTTTTGGGGCGTTTCGCACCGTTTTCTTTACTGCACGAAAGTCGGAGCAAAACGGGCCGAACTGGTGCCATTAACGCACAAGTTCGTTAAGCGATGTCGCGTCGGAATTTTTC
>CM064071.1:15408539-15500344 GCA_032594955.1 Panicum miliaceum | reverse complement strand
AACGGACAAGTTCGCTAAGCGATGTTGCTTCGGAATTTTTCGCAACGAACGCGCTCGATCCATTCATTGTACACAAAAACTCATGTTTTGAAGCGTTTCGTTACGACATGATAGTCGATGCAAAATGGACCGAACTAGTGCCATTAACACACAAGTTCGCTAAAGCGATGTCGCGTCGGAATTTTTCGCAACGAACGCACCCGATCCACTACATTGGACCCAAAACTCATGTTTTGGCGTTTCGTGCCGATTCGTTACGGCACGAAAGTAGGTTGCAAAGCGGACCGAACTGGTGCCATTAACACACACGTTCGTTTAGCGATGTCCGCGTCGGAATTTTTCGCAACGAACGCACCCGATTCACTCAATTTGACCCAAAACTCATGTTTTGGGGCGTTTCACACCGTTTTCTTTATTGCATGAAAGTCGGTGCAAAACGGGCCGAACTGGTGCCATTAACGCACAAGTTCGTTAAGCGATATCGCGTCAGAATTTTTCACAACGAACGCACCCGTCACTCCATTTGACCCAACACTCATGTTTTGGGACGTTTCGCACCATTTCGTTACGCACGAAAGTTGGTGCAAAACGGGCAGAACAGGTGCCACTAACGGACAAGTTCGCTAAGCGATGTTGCTTCGGAATTTTTCGGAGACGAACGCGCCCGATCCATTCATTGTACACAAAACTCATGTTTTGAAGCGTTTCGCACCATTTTCGTTACTGCACGATAGTCGATGCAAAATGGACCGAACTGGTTGCCATTAACGCACAAGTTCGGCTAAGCGATGTCGCGTCGGAATTTTTCGCAACGAACGCACCCAATTAACTCCATTTGACCCAAAACTCGATCGCTAAACGAAGTTGTGCGGAACTTTTCACAACGAACGCGCCCGATCCACTTGATGGTACACAAAACTCATGTTTTGAAGCGTTTCGCACCGTTTTCGTTGCTGCACGATAGTCGATGCAAAACGGGCAGAAATGGTGCCTTTAACGCACAAGTTCGCTAAGCGATGTTGCGTTGGAATTTTGTGCAATGAACGCCCCCGACTCACTCCATTTGACTGAAAAAACCATGTTTTGGGCCGTTTTGCACCGTTTCGTTACTACACGAAAGTCGGTTGCAAAACAGGCCGAACTGGTGCCATTAACGCACAAGTTCGCTAAACGAAGTTGCCTCAGAATTTGTCGCAACGAACGCATTCGGTCCACTCCATTGGACCCAAAACTCATGTTTTCAGGCGTTTCGCACCATTTCGTTACTGCACGATAGTCGATGCAAAATGGGCCGAACTGGTGCCATTAACGCACAAGTTTGCTAAGCGATGTCGCGTCGGAATTTTTCGCAACGAACGCACCCGATTCACTCCATTTGACCCAAAACTCATGTTTTGGGGCATTTCGCACCGTTTCATTGCTGCTCAAAAGTCGGTGCAGAATGGGCCGAACTGGTGGCATTAACGCACAAGGTCGCTAAAACGAAGTTGCATCGAAACTTTTCGCAATGAACGCGCCCCGATCCACTTCATGGTACACAAAACTCATGTTTTGAAGCGTTTCGCACCGTTTCGTTGCTGCACGATAGTCCGATGCAAAACGGGCAGAACTGGTACCATTAACGCACAAGTTCGCTAAGCGATGTTGCGTCGGAATTTTTCGCAACGAAAGCCCCCGATTCACTCCATTTGACTGAAAACTCATGTTTTTGGGGCGTTTGAAAACTCATGTTTTGGGGCGTTTCGCACCGTTTCGTTACCGCACGAAAGTCGGTGCAAAACGGGCCGAACTGGTGCCATTAACGCACAAGTTCGCTAAACGAAGTTGGGTCAGAATTCGTCGCAACGAACGCAGTCGGTCCACTCCATTGGACCCAAAACTCATGTTTTGAGGCGTTTCGCACCATTTCGTTACTGCATGATTGTCGTGCAAAATGGACCGAACTGGTGCCACTTACGCACAAGTTCGCTAAACGAAGTTGCGTCGGAACTTTTCGCAACGAACGCGCCCGATCCACTTCATGCTACAAAAAACGCATGTTTTGAAGTGTTTCGCACTGTTTCGTTGCTGCACGGTAGTCGATGCAGAACAGGCAGAACTGGTGCCATTAACGTACATGTTCACTAAGCAATGTTGCGTCGGAACTTTTCGCAACGATCGCCACCGATTCACTCCATTTGACTGAAAACACCTGGTTTGGGGGCGTTTCGCACCGTTTCGTTACCTCATGAAAGTTGGAGCAAAACGGGCCGAACTGGTGCCATTAACGCATAAGTTCGCTAAACGAAGTGGCGATGGAATTTTTCGCAACGAACGCACCCGATCCACTACATTGGACCCAAAACTCATGTTTTGGCGTTTCGTGCCGATTCGTTACGGCACGAAAGTAGGTGCAAAGCGGGCCGAACTGGTGCCATTAACACAAACGTTCGTTTAGCGATGTCGCGTCGGAATTTTTCGCAACGAACGCACCCGATTCACTCCATTTGACCCAAAACTCATGTTTTGGGGCGTTTCGCACAATTTCATTGCTGCTCAAAAGTCGTTGCAGAATGGGCCGAACTGGTGGCATTAACGCACAAGTTCGCTAAGCGATGTCGCGTCGGAATTTTTCGCAACGAACGCGCCCGATCCACTTGATGGTACACAAAACTCATGTTTTGAAGCGTTTCGCACCGTTTCGTTGCTGCACGATAGTCGATGCAAAACGGGCAGAAATGGTGCCTTTAACGCACAAGTTCGCTAAGCGATGTTGCGTTGGAATTTTGTGCAATGAACGCCCCCGACTCACTCCATTTGACTGAAAACCCATGTTTTGGGCCGTTTTGCACCGTTTCGTTACTACACGAAAGTCGGTGCAAAACGGGCCGAACTGGTGCCATTAACGCACAAGTTCGCTAAACGAAGTTGCCTCAGAATTTGTCGCAACGAACGCAGTCGGTCCACTCCATTGGACGCAAAACTCATGTTTTCAGGCGTTTTGCACCATTTCGTTACTGCACGATAGTCGATGCAAAATGGGCCGAACTGGTGCCATTAACGCACAAGTTCGCTAAGCGATGTCGCGTCGGAATTTTTCGCAACGAACGCACCCGATTCACTCCATTTGACCCAAAACTCATGTTTTGGGGCATTTCGCACCGTTTCATTGCTGCTCAAAAGTCGGTGCAGAATGGGCCGAACTGGTGGCATTAACGCACAAGGTCGCTAAACGAAGTTGCGTCGAAACTTTTCGCAATGAACACGCCCGATCCACTTCATGGTACACAAAACTCATGTTTTTAAGCGTTTCGCACCGTTTCGTTGCTGCACGATAGTCGATGCAAAACGGGCAGAACTGGTACCATTAACGCACAAGTTCGCTAAGCGATGTTGCGTCGGAATTTTTCGCAACGAAAGCCCCCGATTCACTCCATTTGACTGAAAACTCATGTTTTGGGGCGTTTCGCACCGTTTCGTTACCGCACGAAAGTCGGTGCAAAACGGGCCGAACTGGTGCCATTAACGCACAAGTTCGCTAAACGAAGTTGCGTCAGAATTCGTCGCAACGAACGCAGTCGGTCCACTCCATTGGACCCAAAACTCATGTTTTGAGGCGTTTCGCACCATTTCGTTACTGCATGATTGTCGTGCAAAATGGACCGAACTGGTGCCACTAACGCACAAGTTCGCTAAACGAAGTTGCGTCGGAACTTTTCGCAACGAACGCGCCCGATCCACTTCATGCTACAAAAAACGCATGTTTTGAAGTGTTTCGCACTGTTTCGTTGCTGCACGGTAGTCGATGCAGAACAGGCAGAACTGGTGCCATTAACGTACATGTTCACTAAGCAATGTTGCGTCGGAACTTTTCGCAACGATCGCCACCGATTCACTCCATTTGACTGAAAACACCTGGTTTGGGGGCGTTTCGCACCGTTTCGTTACCTCATGAAAGTTGGAGCAAAACGGGCCGAACTGGTGCCATTAACGCATAAGTTCGCTAAACGAAGTGGCGATGGAATTTTTCGCAACGAACGCACCCGATCCACTACATTGGACCCAAAACTCATGTTTTGGCGTTTCGTGCCGATTCGTTACGGCACGAAAGTAGGTGCAAAGCGGGCCGAACTGGTGCCATTAACACAAACGTTCGTTTAGCGATGTCGCGTCGGAATTTTTCGCAACGAACGCACCCGATTCACTCCATTTGACCCAAAACTCATGTTTTGGGGCGTTTCGCACAATTTCATTGCTGCTCAAAAGTCGTTGCAGAATGGGCCGAACTGGTGGCATTAACGCACAAGTTCGCTAAGCGATGTCGCGTCGGAATTTTTCGCAACGAACGCGCCCGATCCACTTGATGGTACACAAAACTCATGTTTTGAAGCGTTTCGCACCGTTTCGTTGCTGCACGATAGTCGATGCAAAACGGGCAGAAATGGTGCCTTTAACGCACAAGTTCGCTAAGCGATGTTGCGTTGGAATTTTGTGCAATGAACGCCCCCGACTCACTCCATTTGACTGAAAACCCATGTTTTGGGCCGTTTTGCACCGTTTCGTTACTACACGAAAGTCGGTGCAAAACGGGCCGAACTGGTGCCATTAACGCACAAGTTCGCTAAACGAAGTTGCCTCAGAATTTGTCGCAACGAACGCAGTCGGTCCACTCCATTGGACGCAAAACTCATGTTTTCAGGCGTTTTGCACCATTTCGTTACTGCACGATAGTCGATGCAAAATGGGCCGAACTGGTGCCATTAACGCACAAGTTCGCTAAGCGATGTCGCGTCGGAATTTTTCGCAACGAACGCACCCGATTCACTCCATTTGACCCAAAACTCATGTTTTGGGGCATTTCGCACCGTTTCATTGCTGCTCAAAAGTCGGTGCAGAATGGGCCGAACTGGTGGCATTAACGCACAAGGTCGCTAAACGAAGTTGCGTCGAAACTTTTCGCAATGAACACGCTCCGATCCACTTCATGGTACACAAAACTCATGTTTTTAAGCGTTTCGCACCGTTTCGTTGCTGCACGATAGTCGATGCAAAACGGGCAGAACTGGTACCATTAACGCACAAGTTCGCTAAGCGATGTTGCGTCGGAATTTTTCGCAACGAAAGCCCCCGATTCACTCCATTTGACTGAAAACTCATGTTTTGGGGCGTTTCGCACCGTTTCGTTACCGCACGAAAGTCGGTGCAAAACGGGCCGAACTGGTGCCATTAACGCACAAGTTCGCTAAACGAAGTTGCGTCAGAATTCGTCGCAACGAACGCAGTCGGTCCACTCCATTGGACCCAAAACTCATGTTTTGAGGCGTTTCGCACCATTTCGTTACTGCATGATTGTCGTGCAAAATGGACCGAACTGGTGCCACTAACGCACAAGTTCGCTAAACGAAGTTGCGTCGGAACTTTTCGCAACGAACGCGCCCGATCCACTTCATGCTACAAAAAACGCATGTTTTGAAGTGTTTCGCACTGTTTCGTTGCTGCACGGTAGTCGATGCAGAACAGGCAGAACTGGTGCCATTAACGTACATGTTCACTAAGCAATGTTGCGTCGGAACTTTTCGCAACGATCGCCACCGATTCACTCCATTTGACTGAAAACACCTGGTTTGGGGGCGTTTCGCACCGTTTCGTTACCTCATGAAAGTTGGAGCAAAACGGGCCGAACTGGTGCCATTAACGCATAAGTTCGCTAAACGAAGTGGCGATGGAATTTTTCGCAACGAACGCACCCGATCCACTACATTGGACCCAAAACTCATGTTTTGGCGTTTCGTGCCGATTCGTTACGGCACGAAAGTAGGTGCAAAGCGGGCCGAACTGGTGCCATTAACACAAACGTTCGTTTAGCGATGTCGCGTCGGAATTTTTCGCAACGAACGCACCCGATTCACTCCATTTGACCCAAAACTCATGTTTTGGGGCGTTTCGCACAATTTCATTGCTGCTCAAAAGTCGTTGCAGAATGGGCCGAACTGGTGGCATTAACGCACAAGTTCGCTAAGCGATGTCGCGTCGGAATTTTTCGCAACGAACGCGCCCGATCCACTTGATGGTACACAAAACTCATGTTTTGAAGCGTTTCGCACCGTTTCGTTGCTGCACGATAGTCGATGCAAAACGGGCAGAAATGGTGCCTTTAACGCACAAGTTCGCTAAGCGATGTTGCGTTGGAATTTTGTGCAATGAACGCCCCCGACTCACTCCATTTGACTGAAAACCCATGTTTTGGGCCGTTTTGCACCGTTTCGTTACTACACGAAAGTCGGTGCAAAACGGGCCGAACTGGTGCCATTAACGCACAAGTTCGCTAAACGAAGTTGCCTCAGAATTTGTCGCAACGAACGCAGTCGGTCCACTCCATTGGACGCAAAACTCATGTTTTCAGGCGTTTTGCACCATTTCGTTACTGCACGATAGTCGATGCAAAATGGGCCGAACTGGTGCCATTAACGCACAAGTTCGCTAAGCGATGTCGCGTCGGAATTTTTCGCAACGAACGCACCCGATTCACTCCATTTGACCCAAAACTCATGTTTTGGGGCATTTCGCACCGTTTCATTGCTGCTCAAAAGTCGGTGCAGAATGGGCCGAACTGGTGGCATTAACGCACAAGGTCGCTAAACGAAGTTGCGTCGAAACTTTTCGCAATGAACACGCCCGATCCACTTCATGGTACACAAAACTCATGTTTTTAAGCGTTTCGCACCGTTTCGTTGCTGCACGATAGTCGATGCAAAACGGGCAGAACTGGTACCATTAACGCACAAGTTCGCTAAGCGATGTTGCGTCGGAATTTTTCGCAACGAAAGCCCCCGATTCACTCCATTTGACTGAAAACTCATGTTTTGGGGCGTTTCGCACCGTTTCGTTACCGCACGAAAGTCGGTGCAAAACGGGCCGAACTGGTGCCATTAACGCACAAGTTCGCTAAACGAAGTTGGGTCAGAATTCGTCGCAACGAACGCAGTCGGTCCACTCCATTGGACCCAAAACTCATGTTTTGAGGCGTTTCGCACCATTTCGTTACTGCATGATTGTCGTGCAAAATGGACCGAACTGGTGCCACTTACGCACAAGTTCGCTAAACGAAGTTGCGTCGGAACTTTTCGCAACGAACGCGCCCGATCCACTTCATGCTACAAAAAACGCATGTTTTGAAGTGTTTCGCACTGTTTCGTTGCTGCACGGTAGTCGATGCAGAACAGGCAGAACTGGTGCCATTAACGTACATGTTCACTAAGCAATGTTGCGTCGGAACTTTTCGCAACGATCGCCACCGATTCACTCCATTTGACTGAAAACACCTGGTTTGGGGGCGTTTCGCACCGTTTCGTTACCTCATGAAAGTTGGAGCAAAACGGGCCGAACTGGTGCCATTAACGCATAAGTTCGCTAAACGAAGTGGCGATGGAATTTTTCGCAACGAACGCACCCGATCCACTACATTGGACCCAAAACTCATGTTTTGGCGTTTCGTGCCGATTCGTTACGGCACGAAAGTAGGTGCAAAGCGGGCCGAACTGGTGCCATTAACACAAACGTTCGTTTAGCGATGTCGCGTCGGAATTTTTCGCAACGAACGCACCCGATTCACTCCATTTGACCCAAAACTCATGTTTTGGGGCGTTTCGCACAATTTCATTGCTGCTCAAAAGTCGTTGCAGAATGGGCCGAACTGGTGGCATTAACGCACAAGTTCGCTAAGCGATGTCGCGTCGGAATTTTTCGCAACGAACGCGCCCGATCCACTTGATGGTACACAAAACTCATGTTTTGAAGCGTTTCGCACCGTTTCGTTGCTGCACGATAGTCGATGCAAAACGGGCAGAAATGGTGCCTTTAACGCACAAGTTCGCTAAGCGATGTTGCGTTGGAATTTTGTGCAATGAACGCCCCCGACTCACTCCATTTGACTGAAAACCCATGTTTTGGGCCGTTTTGCACCGTTTCGTTACTACACGAAAGTCGGTGCAAAACGGGCCGAACTGGTGCCATTAACGCACAAGTTCGCTAAACGAAGTTGCCTCAGAATTTGTCGCAACGAACGCAGTCGGTCCACTCCATTGGACGCAAAACTCATGTTTTCAGGCGTTTTGCACCATTTCGTTACTGCACGATAGTCGATGCAAAATGGGCCGAACTGGTGCCATTAACGCACAAGTTCGCTAAGCGATGTCGCGTCGGAATTTTTCGCAACGAACGCACCCGATTCACTCCATTTGACCCAAAACTCATGTTTTGGGGCATTTCGCACCGTTTCATTGCTGCTCAAAAGTCGGTGCAGAATGGGCCGAACTGGTGGCATTAACGCACAAGGTCGCTAAACGAAGTTGCGTCGAAACTTTTCGCAATGAACACGCCCGATCCACTTCATGGTACACAAAACTCATGTTTTTAAGCGTTTCGCACCGTTTCGTTGCTGCACGATAGTCGATGCAAAACGGGCAGAACTGGTACCATTAACGCACAAGTTCGCTAAGCGATGTTGCGTCGGAATTTTTCGCAACGAAAGCCCCCGATTCACTCCATTTGACTGAAAACTCATGTTTTGGGGCGTTTCGCACCGTTTCGTTACCGCACGAAAGTCGGTGCAAAACGGGCCGAACTGGTGCCATTAACGCACAAGTTCGCTAAACGAAGTTGCGTCAGAATTCGTCGCAACGAACGCAGTCGGTCCACTCCATTGGACCCAAAACTCATGTTTTGAGGCGTTTCGCACCATTTCGTTACTGCATGATTGTCGTGCAAAATGGACCGAACTGGTGCCACTAACGCACAAGTTCGCTAAACGAAGTTGCGTCGGAACTTTTCGCAACGAACGCGCCCGATCCACTTCATGCTACAAAAAACGCATGTTTTGAAGTGTTTCGCACTGTTTCGTTGCTGCACGGTAGTCGATGCAGAACAGGCAGAACTGGTGCCATTAACGTACATGTTCACTAAGCAATGTTGCGTCGGAACTTTTCGCAACGATCGCCACCGATTCACTCCATTTGACTGAAAACACCTGGTTTGGGGGCGTTTCGCACCGTTTCGTTACCTCATGAAAGTTGGAGCAAAAC
This sequence comes from Panicum miliaceum, assembly GCA_032594955.1. Lineage (NCBI taxonomy): Eukaryota > Viridiplantae > Streptophyta > Magnoliopsida > Poales > Poaceae > Panicum > Panicum miliaceum. The sequence continues at coordinate 15,491,285 of CM064071.1, read as the reverse complement.
GGGCCGAACTGGTGCCATTAACGCATAAGTTCGCTAAACGAAGTGGCGATGGAATTTTTCGCAACGAACGCACCCGATCCACTACATTGGACCCAAAACTCATGTTTTGGCGTTTCGTGCCGATTCGTTACGGCACGAAAGTAGGTGCAAAGCGGGCCGAACTGGTGCCATTAACACAAACGTTCGTTTAGCGATGTCGCGTCGGAATTTTTCGCAACGAACGCACCCGATTCACTCCATTTGACCCAAAACTCATGTTTTGGGGCGTTTCGCACAATTTCATTGCTGCTCAAAAGTCGTTGCAGAATGGGCCGAACTGGTGGCATTAACGCACAAGTTCGCTAAGCGATGTCGCGTCGGAATTTTTCGCAACGAACGCGCCCGATCCACTTGATGGTACACAAAACTCATGTTTTGAAGCGTTTCGCACCGTTTCGTTGCTGCACGATAGTCGATGCAAAACGGGCAGAAATGGTGCCTTTAACGCACAAGTTCGCTAAGCGATGTTGCGTTGGAATTTTGTGCAATGAACGCCCCCGACTCACTCCATTTGACTGAAAACCCATGTTTTGGGCCGTTTTGCACCGTTTCGTTACTACACGAAAGTCGGTGCAAAACGGGCCGAACTGGTTCCATTAACGCACAAGTTCGCTAAACGAAGTTGCCTCAGAATTTGTCGCAACGAACGCAGTCGGTCCACTCCATTGGACCCAAAACTCATGTTTTCAGGCGTTTTGCACCATTTCGTTACTGCACGATAGTCGATGCAAAATGGGCCGAACTGGTGCCATCAACGCACAAGTTCGCTAAGCGATGTCGCGTCGGAATTTTTCGCAACGAACGCACCCGATTCACTCCATTTGACCCAAAACTCATGTTTTGGGGCATTTCGCACCGTTTCATTGCTGCTCAAAAGTCGGTGCAGAATGGGCCGAACTGGTGGCATTAACGCACAAGGTCGCTAAACGAAGTTGCGTCGAAACTTTTCGCAATGAACGCGCCCGATCCACTTCATGGTACACAAAACTCATGTTTAGAAGCGTTTCGCACCGTTTCGTTGCTGCACGATAGTCGATGCAAAACGGGCAGAACTGGTACCATTAACGCACAAGTTCGCTAAGCGATGTTGCGTCAGAATTTTTCGCAACGAAAGCCCCCGATTCACTCCATTTGTGATGTGGACATCACCAGAATGGATACACCCACATGTAATAAACACACATGGAAGGTATGGAGGACCAAAGAAGTTGATTGGGGACCAAGCCTAAGTCTTCCCAATGTTCTCCATCAGGCCACCACGTCACTTTTGGTGCAAGGAAAGAAAGAGTCCATGTCCAACACGTTTTGGAGGCTGGATTCGGACTGCAGAACAGCACCAACTTGTGACGGACACCACGGTTGCATACGGACTCGGATAGGGACGTTCAAGTACTTCGTGGAAAGCTTATGAAGTCTAGTTTCAAATGGATCCGGACTCAAGTCCATATCTCTCCTGATTCGTCCGCAATGACCAAAATACTACCGACTGGTTTTCTGTCTAAAGGTGCTGCGACATCTTAATTTGGCCCGATGGGCTTTGTATCAAGTCGGGTCCATTAGGGACGCGTCCTAGGGTTGGAGTGCGACTCAAACACCCTCTTGGTCGTCCTCCTAGGTATTAATAAGGGTTAGAGCCGCCATGAACAGAATGGGGGGTTTTTGTTTTGTTGAAAGTTTAGCCATTGCTACTTACTTGTAGACGCGTGTGTCGACTAGACCATCCGTTCTACTCGATTCGGAACCCCACCTTGTTGATTCCAGATTGGTTATTATCTCCATATTTGCAATTGAGTTGCTTGTTCTACTTGTTCTTGCTGGTTCTTCGATTGCTTGCAGGACAGGTGCCTTAGTGGCCGGGTGTCGCGCTCCACAAGATCGCGGCAGCCATTGGAGGTGGTGTATCGGTTGCTAAGGCGCAGCGTCCTTGGAAGGCTGTAGTCGGGCCGTGAACGTCGCCTCCATCTCAAATCGAGTTATCCCCCGCCTCTCATCGAAAGATCGGGAACAAACCCTAGCGGGTTCACATCAGTTGGTATCAGAGCAAGGTTTATCGGTGAGAGACTTCTAATTCTTCGCTGTTTTATTTTTCCTATAGTCCAGAAAAGCCAAAAAAAATAGTAGATTAGTTTACCTTCAATCCTATAAACCCTTTGAGCCTTTGCTGGTACTACTTAGTTAGGGCTTGTTGAATTTTCGGTTGCATCGGTTGCGTCGTGTTGCTGGTCTTAGTTTAGTCCTTTAGAGTTTCGAGTTCTTGTCACCTCTTTTTGTCTCGGAGTTTCAATTCATCAGTGGAAGAAAACTTTCATTGTTTCTGTGTCCGGTCTCCGATTTGCGAGTTTTAGCACAATCTGGAAAGCGTAACTCGTGGTCTTTCCAACGGATCTGACCTGGGTCACAAATTCCATCTAAGTGCTCCAGAATCGACTTGGAGATTTGTGCGTCTGGCTGCGTGAAACAAGTTTCGTCAATCTGAGTTGGTAGCAGCTATATGCAGTAATCCTGTTGCGTTGTTTGTCAAACAAAGGATTTTAGTCCTCTACAAAAGAAAGAGAAGAAAAAAAAAGAAAACAAAGTGAAAAAAAACAGAAAAGAAAAGAAAAGAAACGAAAAAGAAGAAAGGGGCTGATCCATCTTTTGTGTTCCTTCTGTTTCGGTTGGTGCTTTGTGACTTCATTTGTGTCCAGGCTCGCGCCTCTAGTACGGTCTATGCTAGGACCAGCACAGTACCACCGTTGAACAATTATTCAGCTTGCTTTTCTGACTAACGTGGTGCTAGTATTTTCCCTTGATCAGCCCACCTACAGCTCCACATACTCGACTATAGCTTGACAGTTTTCTGTTGCTAAGGCACCGATACACTTCTTTCAAGGTGCTTGACTTGTTGGTTGCCGACTCATCCTGTTTTGCTTGGTAAGAACTGGTAAGAGCTCGTATTAAACAAGTTGAGTTTGAGAGAATTACAACCGACACATTCTAGTAGTTGACAGGAGGATACATATTATTTTTGTGTTCTTGTTTTCTACTGATCATGGCAGGTGATACAGTGATTTTTGAGCGGAGCAAACAACAACAAAATATTCTGGACATTATTCAATGCTTGCCTTTATATCCTGGTGAGTTTGATCCTAAAGCTTACATTGATTGGGAGCTAAAAGTAGATAATGAATTTGATGAGCATGACCTGTCGGAGAAACAAGCTCATGTTTTGGGGCGTTTCGCACCGTTTCGTTACCGCACGAAAGTCGGTGCAAAACGGGCCGAACTGGTGCCATTAACGCACAAGTTCGCTAAACGAAGTTGCGTCAGAATTCGTCGCAACGAACGCAGTCGGTCCACTCCATTGGACCCAAAACTCATGTTTTGAGGCGTTTCGCACCATTTCGTTACTGCATGATTGTCGTGCAAAATGGACCGAACTGGTGCCACTAACGCACAAGTTCGCTAAACGAAGTTGCGTCGGAACTTTTCGCAACGAACGCGCCCGATCCACTTCATGCTACAAAAAACGCATGTTTTGAAGTGTTTCGCACTGTTTCGTTGCTGCACGGTAGTCGATGCAGAACAGGCAGAACTGGTGCCATTAACGTACATGTTCACTAAGCAATGTTGCGTCGGAACTTTTCGCAACGATCGCCACCGATTCACTCCATTTGACTGAAAACACCTGGTTTGGGGGCGTTTCGCACCGTTTCGTTACCTCATGAAAGTTGGAGCAAAACGGGCCGAACTGGTGCCATTAACGCATAAGTTCGCTAAACGAAGTGGCGATGGAATTTTTCGCAACGAACGCACCCGATCCACTACATTGGACCCAAAACTCATGTTTTGGCGTTTCGTGCCGATTCGTTACGGCACGAAAGTAGGTGCAAAGCGGGCCGAACTGGTGCCATTAACACAAACGTTCGTTTAGCGATGTCGCGTCGGAATTTTTCGCAACGAACGCACCCGATTCACTCCATTTGACCCAAAACTCATGTTTTGGGGCGTTTCGCACAATTTCATTGCTGCTCAAAAGTCGTTGCAGAATGGGCCGAACTGGTGGCATTAACGCACAAGTTCGCTAAGCGATGTCGCGTCGGAATTTTTCGCAACGAACGCGCCCGATCCACTTGATGGTACACAAAACTCATGTTTTGAAGCGTTTCGCACCGTTTCGTTGCTGCACGATAGTCGATGCAAAACGGGCAGAAATGGTGCCTTTAACGCACAAGTTCGCTAAGCGATGTTGCGTTGGAATTTTGTGCAATGAACGCCCCCGACTCACTCCATTTGACTGAAAACCCATGTTTTGGGCCGTTTTGCACCGTTTCGTTACTACACGAAAGTCGGTGCAAAACGGGCCGAACTGGTTCCATTAACGCACAAGTTCGCTAAACGAAGTTGCCTCAGAATTTGTCGCAACGAACGCAGTCGGTCCACTCCATTGGACCCAAAACTCATGTTTTCAGGCGTTTTGCACCATTTCGTTACTGCACGATAGTCGATGCAAAATGGGCCGAACTGGTGCCATCAACGCACAAGTTCGCTAAGCGATGTCGCGTCGGAATTTTTCGCAACGAACGCACCCGATTCACTCCATTTGACCCAAAACTCATGTTTTGGGGCATTTCGCACCGTTTCATTGCTGCTCAAAAGTCGGTGCAGAATGGGCCGAACTGGTGGCATTAACGCACAAGGTCGCTAAACGAAGTTGCGTCGAAACTTTTCGCAATGAACGCGCCCGATCCACTTCATGGTACACAAAACTCATGTTTAGAAGCGTTTCGCACCGTTTCGTTGCTGCACGATAGTCGATGCAAAACGGGCAGAACTGGTACCATTAACGCACAAGTTCGCTAAGCGATGTTGCGTCAGAATTTTTCGCAACGAAAGCCCCCGATTCACTCCATTTGTGATGTGGACATCACCAGAATGGATACACCCACATGTAATAAACACACATGGAAGGTATGGAGGACCAAAGAAGTTGATTGGGGACCAAGCCTAAGTCTTCCCAATGTTCTCCATCAGGCCACCACGTCACTTTTGGTGCAAGGAAAGAAAGAGTCCATGTCCAACACGTTTTGGAGGCTGGATTCGGACTGCAGAACAGCACCAACTTGTGACGGACACCACGGTTGCATACGGACTCGGATAGGGACGTTCAAGTACTTCGTGGAAAGCTTATGAAGTCTAGTTTCAAATGGATCCGGACTCAAGTCCATATCTCTCCTGATTCGTCCGCAATGACCAAAATACTACCGACTGGTTTTCTGTCTAAAGGTGCTGCGACATCTTAATTTGGCCCGATGGGCTTTGTATCAAGTCGGGTCCATTAGGGACGCGTCCTAGGGTTGGAGTGCGACTCAAACACCCTCTTGGTCGTCCTCCTAGGTATTAATAAGGGTTAGAGCCGCCATGAACAGAATGGGGGGTTTTTGTTTTGTTGAAAGTTTAGCCATTGCTACTTACTTGTAGACGCGTGTGTCGACTAGACCATCCGTTCTACTCGATTCGGAACCCCACCTTGTTGATTCCAGATTGGTTATTATCTCCATATTTGCAATTGAGTTGCTTGTTCTACTTGTTCTTGCTGGTTCTTCGATTGCTTGCAGGACAGGTGCCTTAGTGGCCGGGTGTCGCGCTCCACAAGATCGCGGCAGCCATTGGAGGTGGTGTATCGGTTGCTAAGGCGCAGCGTCCTTGGAAGGCTGTAGTCGGGCCGTGAACGTCGCCTCCATCTCAAATCGAGTTATCCCCCGCCTCTCATCGAAAGATCGGGAACAAACCCTAGCGGGTTCACATCAGTTGGTATCAGAGCAAGGTTTATCGGTGAGAGACTTCTAATTCTTCGCTGTTTTATTTTTCCTATAGTCCAGAAAAGCCAAAAAAAATAGTAGATTAGTTTACCTTCAATCCTATAAACCCTTTGAGCCTTTGCTGGTACTACTTAGTTAGGGCTTGTTGAATTTTCGGTTGCATCGGTTGCGTCGTGTTGCTGGTCTTAGTTTAGTCCTTTAGAGTTTCGAGTTCTTGTCACCTCTTTTTGTCTCGGAGTTTCAATTCATCAGTGGAAGAAAACTTTCATTGTTTCTGTGTCCGGTCTCCGATTTGCGAGTTTTAGCACAATCTGGAAAGCGTAACTCGTGGTCTTTCCAACGGATCTGACCTGGGTCACAAATTCCATCTAAGTGCTCCAGAATCGACTTGGAGATTTGTGCGTCTCGCTGCGTGAAACAAGTTTCGTCAATCTGAGTTGGTAGCAGCTATATGCAGTAATCCTGTTGCGTTGTTTGTCAAACAAAGGATTTTAGTCCTCTACAAAAGAAAGAGAAGAAAAAAAAAGAAAACAAAGTGAAAAAAAACAGAAAAGAAAAGAAAAGAAACGAAAAAGAAGAAAGGGGCTGATCCATCTTTTGTGTTCCTTCTGTTTCGGTTGGTGCTTTGTGACTTCATTTGTGTCCAGGCTCGCGCCTCTAGTACGGTCTATGCTAGGACCAGCACAGTACCACCGTTGAACAATTATTCAGCTTGCTTTTCTGACTAACGTGGTGCTAGTATTTTCCCTTGATCAGCCCACCTACAGCTCCACATACTCGACTATAGCTTGACAGTTTTCTGTTGCTAAGGCACCGATACACTTCTTTCAAGGTGCTTGACTTGTTGGTTGCCGACTCATCCTGTTTTGCTTGGTAAGAACTGGTAAGAGCTCGTATTAAACAAGTTGAGTTTGAGAGAATTACAACCGACACATTCTAGTAGTTGACAGGAGGATACATATTATTTTTGTGTTCTTGTTTTCTACTGATCATGGCAGGTGATACAGTGATTTTTGAGCGGAGCAAACAACAACAAAATATTCTGGACATTATTCAATGCTTGCCTTTATATCCTGGTGAGTTTGATCCTAAAGCTTACATTGATTGGGAGCTAAAAGTAGATAATGAATTTGATGAGCATGACCTGTCGGAGAAACAAGCTCATGTTTTGGGGCGTTTCGCACCGTTTCGTTACCGCACGAAAGTCGGTGCAAAACGGGCCGAACTGGTGCCATTAACGCACAAGTTCGCTAAACGAAGTTGCGTCAGAATTCGTCGCAACGAACGCAGTCGGTCCACTCCATTGGACCCAAAACTCATGTTTTGAGGCGTTTCGCACCATTTCGTTACTGCATGATTGTCGTGCAAAATGGACCGAACTGGTGCCACTAACGCACAAGTTCGCTAAACGAAGTTGCGTCGGAACTTTTCGCAACGAACGCGCCCGATCCACTTCATGCTACAAAAAACGCATGTTTTGAAGTGTTTCGCACTGTTTCGTTGCTGCACGGTAGTCGATGCAGAACAGGCAGAACTGGTGCCATTAACGTACATGTTCACTAAGCAATGTTGCGTCGGAACTTTTCGCAACGATCGCCACCGATTCACTCCATTTGACTGAAAACACCTGGTTTGGGGGCGTTTCGCACCGTTTCGTTACCTCATGAAAGTTGGAGCAAAACGGGCCGAACTGGTGCCATTAACGCATAAGTTCGCTAAACGAAGTGGCGATGGAATTTTTCGCAACGAACGCACCCGATCCACTACATTGGACCCAAAACTCATGTTTTGGCGTTTCGTGCCGATTCGTTACGGCACGAAAGTAGGTGCAAAGCGGGCCGAACTGGTGCCATTAACACAAACGTTCGTTTAGCGATGTCGCGTCGGAATTTTTCGCAACGAACGCACCCGATTCACTCCATTTGACCCAAAACTCATGTTTTGGGGCGTTTCGCACAATTTCATTGCTGCTCAAAAGTCGTTGCAGAATGGGCCGAACTGGTGGCATTAACGCACAAGTTCGCTAAGCGATGTCGCGTCGGAATTTTCGCAACGAACGCGCCCGATCCACTTGATGGTACACAAAACTCATGTTTTGAAGCGTTTCGCACCGTTTCGTTGCTGCACGATAGTCGATGCAAAACGGGCAGAAATGGTGCCTTTAACGCACAAGTTCGCTAAGCGATGTTGCGTTGGAATTTTGTGCAATGAACGCCCCCGACTCACTCCATTTGACTGAAAACCCATGTTTTGGGCCGTTTTGCACCGTTTCGTTACTACACGAAAGTCGGTGCAAAACGGGCCGAACTGGTGCCATTAACGCACAAGTTCGTTAAACGAAGTTGCCTCAGAATTTGTCGCAACGAACGCAGTCGGTCCACTCCATTGGACCCAAAACTCATGTTTTCAGGCGTTTTGCACCATTTCGTTACTGCACGATAGTCGATGCAAAATGGGCCGAACTGGTGCCATTAACGCACAAGTTCGCTAAGCGATGTCGCGTCGGAATTTTTCGCAACGAACGCACCCGATTCACTCCATTTGACCCAAAACTCATGTTTTGGGGCATTTCGCACCGTTTCATTGCTGCTCAAAAGTCGGTGCAGAATGGGCCGAACTGGTGGCATTAACGCACAAGGTCGCTAAACGAAGTTGCGTCGAAACTTTTCGCAATGAACGCGCCCGATCCACTTCATGGTACACAAAACTCATGTTTAGAAGCGTTTCGCACTGTTTCGTTGCTGCACGATAGTCGATGCAAAACGGGCAGAACTGGTACCATTAACGCACAAGTTCGCTAAGCGATGTTGCGTCCGAATTTTTCGCAACGAAAGCCCCCGATTCACTCCATTTGACTGAAAACTCATGTTTTGGGGCGTTTCGCACCGTTTCGTTACCGCACGAAAGTCGGTGCAAAACGGGCCGAACTGGTGCCATTAACGCACAAGTTCGCTAAACGAAGTTGCGTCAGAATTCGTCGCAACGAACGCAGTCGGTCCACTCCATTGGACCCAAAACTCATGTTTTGAGGCGTTTCGCACCATTTCGTTACTGCATGATTGTCGTGCAAAATGGACCGAACTGGTGCCACTAACGCACAAGTTCGCTAAACGAAGTTGCGTCGGAACTTTTCGCAACGAACGCGCCCGATCCACTTCATGCTACAAAAAACGCATGTTTTGAAGTGTTTCGCACTGTTTCGTTGCTGCACGGTAGTCGATGCAGAACAGGCAGAACTGGTGCCATTAACGTACATGTTCACTAAGCAATGTTGCGTCGGAACTTTTCGCAACGATCGCCACCGATTCACTCCATTTGACTGAAAACACCTGGTTTGGGGGCGTTTCGCACCGTTTCGTTACCTCATGAAAGTTGGAGCAAAACGGGCCGAACTGGTGCCATTAACGCATAAGTTCGCTAAACGAAGTGGCGATGGAATTTTTCGCAACGAACGCACCCGATCCACTACATTGGACCCAAAACTCATGTTTTGGCGTTTCGTGCCAATTCGTTACGGCACGAAAGTAGGTGCAAAGCGGGCCGAACTGGTGCCATTAACACAAACGTTCGTTTAGCGATGTCGCGTCGGAATTTTTCGCAACGAACGCACCCGATTCACTCCATTTGACCCAAAACTCATGTTTTGGGGCGTTTCGCACAATTTCATTGCTGCTCAAAAGTCGTTGCAGAATGGGCCGAACTGGTGGCATTAACGCACAAGTTCGCTAAGCGATGTCGCGTCGGAATTTTTCGCAACGAACGCGCCCGATCCACTTGATGGTACACAAAACTTATGTTTTGAAGCGTTTCGCACCGTTTCGTTGCTGCACGATAGTCGATGCAAAACGGGCAGAAATGGTGCCTTTAACGCACAAGTTCGCTAAGCGATGTTGCGTTGGAATTTTGTGCAATGAACGCCCCCGACTCACTCCATTTGACTGAAAACCCATGTTTTGGGCCGTTTTGCACCGTTTCGTTACTACACGAAAGTCGGTGCAAAACGGGCCGAACTGGTGCCATTAACGCACAAGTTCGCTAAACGAAGTTGCCTCAGAATTTGTCGCAACGAACGCAGTCGGTCCACTCCATTGGACCCAAAACTCATGTTTTCAGGCGTTTTGCACCATTTCGTTACTGCACGATAGTCGATGCAAAATGGGCCGAACTGGTGCCATTAACGCACAAGTTCGCTAAGCGATGTCGCGTCGGAATTTTTCGCAACGAACGCACCCGATTCACTCCATTTGACCCAAAACTCATGTTTTGGGGCATTTCGCACCGTTTCATTGCTGCTCAAAAGTCGGTGCAGAATGGGCCGAACTGGTGGCATTAACGCACAAGGTCGCTAAACGAAGTTGCGTCGAAACTTTTCGCAATGAACGCGCCCGATCCACTTCATGGTACACAAAACTCATGTTTAGAAGCGTTTCGCACCGTTTCGTTGCTGCACGATAGTCGATGCAAAACGGGCAGAACTGGTACCATTAACGCACAAGTTCGCTAAGCGATGTTGCGTCCGAATTTTTCGCAACGAAAGCCCCCGATTCACTCCATTTGACTGAAAACTCATGTTTTGGGGCGTTTCGCACCGTTTCGTTACCGCACGAAAGTCGGTGCAAAACGGGCCGAACTGGTGCCATTAACGCACAAGTTCGCTAAACGAAGTTGCGTCAGAATTCGTCGCAACGAACGCAGTCGGTCCACTCCATTGGACCCAAAACTCATGTTTTGAGGCGTTTCGCACCATTTCGTTACTGCATGATTGTCGTGCAAAATGGACCGAACTGGTGCCACTAACGCACAAGTTCGCTAAACGAAGTTGCGTCGGAACTTTTCGCAACGAACGCGCCCGATCCACTTCATGCTACAAAAAACGCATGTTTTGAAGTGTTTCGCACTGTTTCGTTGCTGCACGGTAGTCGATGCAGAACAGGCAGAACTGGTGCCATTAACGTACATGTTCACTAAGGAATGTTGCGTCGGAACTTTTCGCAACGATCGCCACCGATTCACTCCATTTGACTGAAAACACCTGGTTTGGGGGCGTTTCGCACCGTTTCGTTACCTCATGAAAGTTGGAGCAAAACGGGCCGAACTGGTGCCATTAACGCATAAGTTCGCTAAACGAAGTGGCGATGGAATTTTTCGCAACGAACGCACCCGATCCACTACATTGGACCCAAAACTCATGTTTTGGCGTTTCGTGCCGATTCGTTACGGCACGAAAGTAGGTGCAAAGCGGGCCGAACTGGTGCCATTAACACAAACGTTCGTTTAGCGATGTCGCGTCGGAATTTTTCGCAACGAACGCACCCGATTCACTCCATTTGACCCAAAACTCATGTTTTGGGGCGTTTCGCACAATTTCATTGCTGCTCAAAAGTCGTTGCAGAATGGGCCGAACTGGTGGCATTAACGCACAAGTTCGCTAAGCGATGTCGCGTCGGAATTTTTCGCAACGAACGCGCCCGATCCACTTGATGGTACACAAAACTCATGTTTTGAAGCGTTTCGCACCGTTTCGTTGCTGCACGATAGTCGATGCAAAACGGGCAGAAATGGTGCCTTTAACGCACAAGTTCGCTAAGCGATGTTGCGTTGGAATTTTGTGCAATGAACGCCCCCGACTCACTCCATTTGACTGAAAACCCATGTTTTGGGCCGTTTTGCACCGTTTCGTTACTACACGAAAGTCGGTGCAAAACGGGCCGAACTGGTGCCATTAACGCACAAGTTCGCTAAACGAAGTTGCCTCAGAATTTGTCGCAACGAACGCAGTCGGTCCACTCCATTGGACCCAAAACTCATGTTTTCAGGCGTTTTGCACCATTTCGTTACTGCACGATAGTCGATGCAAAATGGGCCGAACTGGTGCCATTAACGCACAAGTTCGCTAAGCGATGTCGCGTCGGAATTTTTCGCAACGAACGCACCCAATTCACTCCATTTGACCCAAAACTCATGTTTTGGGGCATTTCGCACCGTTTCATTGCTGCTCAAAAGTCGGTGCAGAATGGGCCGAACTGGTGGCATTAACGCACAAGGTCGCTAAACGAAGTTGCGTCGAAACTTTTCGCAATGAACGCGCCCGATCCACTTCATGGTACACAAAACTCATGTTTAGAAGCGTTTCGCACCGTTTCGTTGCTGCACGATAGTCGATGCAAAACGGGCAGAACTGGTACCATTAACGCACAAGTTCGCTAAGCGATGTTGCGTCCGAATTTTTCGCAACGAAAGCCCCCGATTCACTCCATTTGACTGAAAACTCATGTTTTGGGGCGTTTCGCACCGTTTCGTTACCGCACGAAAGTCGGTGCAAAACGGGCCGAACTGGTGCCATTAACGCACAAGTTCGCTAAACGAAGTTGCGTCAGAATTCGTCGCAACGAACGCAGTCGGTCCACTCCATTGGACCCAAAACTCATGTTTTGAGGCGTTTCGCACCATTTCGTTACTGCATGATTGTCGTGCAAAATGGACCGAACTGGTGCCACTAACGCACAAGTTCGCTAAACGAAGTTGCGTCGGAACTTTTCGCAACGAACGCGCCCGATCCACTTCATGCTACAAAAAACGCATGTTTTGAAGTGTTTCGCACTGTTTCGTTGCTGCACGGTAGTCGATGCAGAACAGGCAGAACTGGTGCCATTAACGTACATGTTCACTAAGCAATGTTGCGTCGGAACTTTTCGCAACGATCGCCACCGATTCACTCCATTTGACTGAAAACACCTGGTTTGGGGGCGTTTCGCACCGTTTCGTTACCTCATGAAAGTTGGAGCAAAACGGGCCGAACTGGTGCCATTAACGCATAAGTTCGCTAAACGAAGTGGCGATGGAATTTTTCGCAACGAACGCACCCGATCCACTACATTGGACCCAAAACTCATGTTTTGGCGTTTCGTGCCGATTCGTTACGGCACGAAAGTAGGTGCAAAGCGGGCCGAACTGGTGCCATTAACACAAACGTTCGTTTAGCGATGTCGCGTCGGAATTTTTCGCAACGAACGCACCCGATTCACTCCATTTGACCCAAAACTCATGTTTTGGGGCGTTTCGCACAATTTCATTGCTGCTCAAAAGTCGTTGCAGAATGGGCCGAACTGGTGGCATTAACGCACAAGGTCGCTAAACGAAGTTGCGTCGGAACTTTTCGCAACGAACGCGCCCGATCCACTTGACGGTACACAAAACTCATGTTTTGAAGCGTTTCGCACCATTTCGTTGCTGCACGATAGTCGATGCAAAACGGGTAGAACTGGTGCCTTTAACGCACAAGTTCGCTAAGCGATGTTGCGTCGGAATTTTTTGCAATGAACGCCCCCGACTCACTCCATTCGACTGAAAACTCATGTTTTGGGGCGTTTCGCACCGTTTCGTTACTACACGAAAGTCGGTTCAAAACGGGCCGAACTGGTGCCATTAACGCACAAGTTCGCTAAACGAAGTTGCGTCAGAATTTGTCGCAACGAACGCAGTCGGTCCACTCCATTGGACCCAAAACTCATGTTTTCAGGCGTTTCGCACCATTTCGTTACTGCACGATAGTCGATGCAAAATGGGGCCGAACTAGTGCCATTAACGCACAAGTTCGCTAAGCGATGTTGCGATGGAATTTTTCGCAACGAACGCCCCCGATTCACTCCATTTGACTGAAAACTCATGTTTTGGGGCGTTTCGCACCGTTTCGTTACTACACGAGAGTCGATGCAAAACGGGCCGAACTAGTGCCATTAACGCACAAGCTCGCTAAACGAAGTTGCGTCGGAATTTGTCGCAACGAACGCAGCCGGTCCACTCCATTGGACCCAAAACTCATGTTTTGAGGCGTTTCGCACCATTTCGTTACTGCACGATAGTCGATGCAAAATGGGCAGGACTAGTGCCATTAACGCACAAGTTCGCTAAGCGATGTCGCGTCGGAATTTTTCGCAACGAACGCACCCGATTCACTCCATTTGACCCAAAACTCATGTTTTGGGGCATTTCGCACCGTTTCATTGCTGCTCAAAAGTCGGTGCAGAATGGGCCGAACTGGTGGCATTAACGCACAAGGTCGCTAAACGAAGTTGCGTCGAAACTTTGCGCAATGAACGCGCCCGATCCACTTCATGGTACACAAAACTCATGTTTTGAAGCGTTTCGCACCGTTTCGTTGCTGCACGATAGTCGATGCAAAACGGGCAGAACTGGTACCATTAACGCACAAGTTCGCTAAGCGATGTTGCGTCGGAATTTTTCGCAACGAAAGCCCCCGATTCACTCCATTTGACTGAAAACTCATGTTTTGGGGGCGTTTCGCACCGTTTCGTTACCGCACGAAAGTCGGTGCAAAACGGGCCGAACTGGTGCCATTAACGCACAAGTTCGCTAAACGAAGTTGCATCAGAATTTGTCGCAACGAACGCAGTCGGTCCACTCCATTGGACCCAAAACTCATGTTTTGAGGCGTTTCGCACCATTTCGTTACTGCATGATAGTCGTGCAAAATGGACCGAACTGGTGCCACTAACGCACAAGTTCGCTAAACGAAGTTGCGTCGGAAGTTTTCGCAACGAACGCGCCCGATCCACGTCATGCTACAAAAAACTCATGTTTTGAAGTGTTTCGCACTGTTTCGTTGCTGCATGATAGTCGATGCAAAACAGGCAGAACTGGTGCCATTAACGCACAAGTTCACTAAGCAATGTTGCGTCGGAACTTTTTGCAACGAACGCCACCGATTCACTCCATTTGACTGAAAACACATGGTTTGGGGGTGTTTCGCACCGTTTCGTTACCTCATGAAAGTTGGAGCAAAACGGGCCGAACTGGTGCCATTAACGCATAAGTTCGCCAAACGAAGTGGCGACGGAATTTTTCGCATCGAACGCACCCGATCCACTACATTGGACCCAAAACTCATGTTTTGGCGTTTCGTGCCGATTCGTTACGGCACGAAAGTAGGTGCAAAGCAGGCCGAACTGGTGCCATTAACACACACGTTCGTTTAGCGATGTCGCGTCGGAATTTTTCGCAACGAACGCACCCGATTCACTCCATTTGACCCAAAACTGATGTTTTGGGGCGTTTCACACCATTTCATTGCTGCTCAAAAGTCGTTGCAGAATGGGCCGAACTGGTGGCATTAACGCACAAGGTCGCTAAGCGATGTCGCGTCGGAATTTTTCGCAACGAACGCACCCGATTCACTCCATTTGACCCAAAACTCATGTTTTGGGGCGTTTGGCACCGTTTCATTGCTGCTCAAAAGTCGGTGCAGAATGGGTCGAACTGGTGGCATTAACGCACAAGGTCGCTAAACGAAGTTGCGTTGAAACTTTTCGCAATGAACGCGCCCGATCCACTTCATGGTACACAAAACTCATGTTTTGAAGCGTTTCTCACCGTTTCGTTGCTGCACGATAGTCGCTGCAAAACGGGCAGAACTAGTGCCTTTAACGCACAAGTTCGCTAAGCGATGTTGCGTCGGAATTTTTCGCAACGAACGCCCCCGACTCACTCCATTTGACCCAACACTCATGTTTTGGGACGTTTCGCACCATATCGTTACCGCACGAAAGTCGGTGCAAAACGGGCCGAACTGGTGCCATTAACGCATAAGTTCGCTAAACGAAGTGCCGACGGAATTTTTCGCAACGAACGCACCCGATCCACTATGTTGAACCCAAAACTCATGTTTTGAAGCGTTTCGCACCGTTTCGTTGCTGCACGATAGTCGATGCAAAACGGGCAGAACTGGTGCGTTTAACCCACAAGTTCGCTAAGCGATGTTGCGTCGGAATTTGTCGCAATGAATGCCCCCGACTCACTCCATTTGACTGAAAACTCATGTTTTGGGGCGTTTCGCACCATTTCGTTACCGCACGAAAGTCGGTGCAAAACGGGCCGAACTGGTGCCATTAACGCATAAGTTCGCTAAACGAAGTGGCGACGGAATTTTTCGCAACGAACGCACCCGATCCACTATGTTGGACCAAAAACTCATGTTTTGAATTGTTTCGCACCGTTTCGTTGCTGCACGATAGTCGATGCAAAACGGGCAGAACTGGTGCGTTTAACGCACAAGTTCGCTAAACGATGTTGCGTCGGAATTTGTCGCAATGAACGCCCCCGACTCACTCCATTTGACAGAAAACTCGTATTTTGGGGCGTTTCGCACCGTTTCGTTACTACACGAGAGTCGATGCAAAACGGGACGAACTGGTGCTATTAACGCACAAGTTCGCTAAACGAAGTTGCGTCGGAATTTGTCGCAACGAACGCAGCCGGTCCACTCCATTGGACCCAAAACTCATGTTTTGAGTCGTTTCGCACCATTTCGTTACTGCACGATAGTCGATGCAAAATGGGCAGGACTGGTGCCATTAACGCACAAGTTCGCTAAGCGATGTCGCGTCGGAATTTTTCGCAACGAACGCACCCGATTCACTCCATTTGACCCAAAACTCATGTTTTGGGGCGTTTCGCACCATTTGATTGCTGCTCGAAAGTCGGTGCAGAACGGGCCGAACTGGTGCCATTAACGCACAAGTTCGCTAAACGAAGTTGCTTTGGAACTTTTCGTAACGAACGCGGCCGATCCACTTCATGGTACTAAAAACTCATGTTTTGAAGCATTTCGCACCGTTTCATTGCTGCTCGAAAGTCGGTGCAGAACGGGCCGAACTGGTGCCATTAACGCACAAGCTCGCTAAACGAAGTTGCGTCAGAACTTTTCGCAACGAACGCGCCCGATTCACTCCATTTGACCCAAAACTCATGTTTTGGGGCGTTTCGCACCGTTTTCTTTACTGCACGAAAGTCGGTGCAAAACGGGCCGAACTGGTGCCATTAACGCACAAGTTCGTTAAGCGATGTCGGGTCGGAATTTTTCACAACGAAAGCACCCGTCACTCAATTTGACCCAACACTCATGTTTTGGGGCGTTTTGCACGATTTCGGTACTGCACGATAGTCGATGAAAAATGGGCCGAACTGGTGCCATTAACGCACAAGTTCGCTAAGCGATATCGCGTCGGAGTTTATCGCAACGAACACACCCGATTCACTCCATTTGACCCAAAACTAAAGATTTGGGACGTTTCGCACCGTTTCGTTACTACACGAGAGTCGATGCAAAACGGGACGAACTGGTGCCATTAACGCACAAGTTCGCTAAACGAAGTTGCGTCGGAATTTGTCGCAACGAACGCAGCCGGTCCACTCCATTGGACCCAAAACTCATGTTTTGATGCGTTTCGCACCATTTCGTTACTGCACGATAGTCGATGCATAATGGGCAGGACTGGTGCCATTAACGCACAAGTTCGCTAAGCGATGTCGCGTCGGAATATTTCGCAACGAACGCACCCGATTCACTCCATTTGACCCAAAACTCAAGTTTTGGGACGTTTCGCACCATTTCGTTACCGAACGAAAGTCGGTGCAAAATGGGCTGAACTGGTGCCATTAACGCACAAGTTCGCTAAGCGATGTCGCGTCGGAATTTTTTGCAACAAACGCACATGATTCACTCCATTTGACCCAAAACTCATGTTTTGGGGGATTTTGCACCGTTTCATTGCTGCTCGAAAGTCGGTGCAAAACGGGCCGAACTGGTGCCATTAACGCACAAGTTCGCTAAACGAAGTTGCGTCAGAATTTGTCGCAACGAACGCGCCCGATTCACTCCATTTGACCCAAAACTCATGTTTTGGGGCGTTTCGCACCGTTTCATTGCTGCTCAAAAGTCGGTGCAGAATGGGCCGAACTGGTGCCATTAACGCACAAGTTCGCTAAACGAAGTTGCGTCGGAACTTTTCGCAACGAACGCGCCCGATCCACTTCATGGTACACAAAACTCATGTTTTGAAGCGTTTCGCACCGTTTCGTTGCTGCACGATAGTCGATGCAAAACAGGCAGAACTGGTGCCTTTAACGCACATGTTCGCTAAGCGATGTTGCGTCGGAATTTTTCGCAAGGAACGCCCCCGACTCACTCCATTTTACTAAAAACTCAGGTTTTTGGGCGTTTCGCACCGTTTCGTTACTACACGAAAGTCGGTGCAAAACGGGTCGAACTGGGTACCATTAACGCACAAGTTCGCTAAACGAAGTTGCGTCAGAATTTGTCGCAACGAACGCAGTCGGTCCACTCCATTGGACCCAAAACTCATGTTTTCAGGCGTTTCGCACCATTTCGTTACTGCACGATAGTCGATGCAAAATGGGCCGAACTGGTGCCATTAACGCACAAGTTCGCTAAGCGATGTTGCGATGGAATTTTTCGCAACGAACGCCCCTGATTCACTCCATTTGACTGAAAACTCATGTTTTGGGGCGTTTCGCACCGATTCGTTACTACACAAGAGTCGATGCAAAACGGGCCGAACTAGTGCCATTAACGCACAAGCTCGCTAAACGAAGTTGCGTCGGAATTTGTCGCAACGAACGCAGCCGGTCCACTCCATTGGACCCAAAACTCATGTTCTGAGGCGTTTCGTACCATTTCGTTACTGCATGATAGTCGATGCAAAATGGGCAGGACTAGTGCCATTAACGCACAAGTTCGCTAAGCGATGTCGCGTCAAAATTTTTCGCAACGAACGCGCCCGATTCACTCCATTTGACCCAAAACTCATGTTTTGGTGCGTTTCGCACCGTTTCATTGCTGCTCAAAAGTCGGTGCAGAATGGGTCGAACTGGTGGCATTAACGCACAAGGTCGCTAAACGAAGTTGCGTCGAAACTTTTCGCAATGAACGCGCCCCGATCCACTTCATGGTACACAAAACTCATGTTTTGGGACGTTTCGCAACATTTCGTTACCGAACGAAAGTCGGTGCAAAACAGGCTGAACTTGTGCCATTAACGCACAAGTTAGCTAAGCGATGTCGCGTCGGAATTTTTTGCAACGAACGCACCTGATTCACTCCATTTGACCCAAAACTCATGTTTTGGGGCATTTCGCACTGTTTCATTGCTGCTCGAAAGTCGGTGCAGAACGGGCCGAACTGGTGCCATTAACGCACAAGTTCGCTAAATGAAGTTGCGTCAGAACTTTTCGCAACGAACGCACCCGATTCACTCCATTTGACCCAAAACTCATGTTTTGGGGCGTTTCGCACAGTTTCATTGCTGCTCGAAAGTCGGTGCAGAACGGGCCGAACTGGTGCCACTAACACACAAGTTTGCTAAATGAAGTTGCGTCAGAACTTTTCGCAACGAACGCGCCCGATTCACTCCATTTGACCCAAAACTCATGTTTTGGGGCGTTTCGCACCGTTTTCTTTACTGCACGAAAGTCGGTGCACAACGAGCCGAACTGCTGCCATTAACACACAAGTTCGTTAAGCGATGTCGCGTCGGAATTTTTCACAACGAACGCACCCGTCACTCCATTTGACCCAACACTCATGTTTTGGGATGTTTCGTGCCGATTTGTTACGGCACGAAAGTCGGTGCAAAGCGGGCCGAACTGGTGCCATTAACGCACAAGTTCGTTTAGTGATGTCGCGTCGGAATATTTTGCAACGAACGCACCCGATTCACTCCATTTGACCCAAAACTCAAGTTTTGGGACGTTTCACACCATTTCGTTACCGAACGAAAGTCGGTGCAAAACGGGCTGAACTTGTGCCATTAACGCACAGGTTCGCTAAGCGATGTCGCGTCGGAATTTTTTGCAACGAACGCACCTGATTCACTCCATTTGACCCAAAACTCATGTTTTGGGGCATTTCGCACTTTTTCATTGCTACTCGAAAGTCGGTGCAGACGGGCCGAACTGGTGCCATTAACGCACAAGTTCGCTAAATGAAGTTGGGTCAGAACTTTTCGCAACGAACGCGCCCGATTCACTCCATTTGACCCAAAACTCATGTTTTGGGGCGTTTCGCACCGTTTCATTGCTGCTCAAAAGTCGGTGCAGAATGGGCCGAACTGGTGCCATTAACGCACAAGTTCGCTAAACGAAGTTGCGTCGGAACTTTTCGCAACGAACGCGCCCGATCCACTTCATGGTACACAAAACTCATGTTTTGGGGCGTTTCGCACCGTTTTCTTTACTGCACGAAAGTCGGTGCAAAACGGGCCGAACTGGTGCCGTTAACACACAAGTTCGTTAAGCGATGTCGCGTCGCAATTTTTCACAACGAACGCACCCGTCACTCCATTTGACCCAACACTCATGTTTTGGGACGTTTCGCACCATTTCGTTACCGCACGAAAGTCAGTGCAAAACGGGCCGAACTGGTGCCATTAAAGCATAAGTTCGCTAAACGAATTGGCGACGGAATTTTTCGCAACGAAGTCACCCGATCCACTACGTTGGACCCAAAACTCATGTTTTGGCGTTCCGTGCCGATTCGTTACGGCACGAAAGTCGGTGCAAAGCGGGCCGAGCTGGTGCCATTAACGCACAAGTTCATTTAGTGATGTCGCGTCGGAATTTTTTGCAACGAACGCACCCGATTCAGTCCATTTGACCCAAAACTCAAGTTTTGGGACGTTTCACACCATTTCGTTACCGAACGAAAGTCGGTGCAAAACGGGCTGAACTTGTGCCATTAACGCACAAGTTAGCTAAGCGATGTCGTGTCGGAATTTTTTGCAACGAACGCACCTGATTCACTCCATTTGACCCAAAACTCATGTTTTGGGGCATTTCGCACTGTTTCATTGCTGCTCGAAAGTCGGTGCCGAACGGGCCGAACTGGTGCCATTAACGCACAAGTTTGTTAAATGAAGTTGCGTCAGAACTTTTCGCAACGAACGCGCCCGATTCACTCCATTTGACCCAAAACTCATGTTTTGGGGCGTTTCGCACCGTTTTCTTTACTGCACGAAAGTCGGTGCACAACGAGCCGAACTGCTGCCATTAACACACAAGTTCGTTAAGCGATGTCGCGTCGGAATTTTTCACAACGAACGCACCCGTCACTCCATTTGACCCAACACTCATGTTTTGGGATGTTTCGTGCCGATTTGTTACGGCACGAAAGTCGGTGCAAAGCGGGCCGAACTGGTGCCATTAACGCACAAGTTCGTTTAGTGATGTCGCGTCGGAATATTTTGCAACGAACGCACCCGATTCACTCCATTTGACCCAAAACTCAAGTTTTGGGACGTTTCACACCATTTCGTTACCGAACGAAAGTCGGTGCAAAACGGGCTGAACTTGTGCCATTAACGCACAGGTTCGCTAAGCGATGTCGCGTCGGAATTTTTTGCAACGAACGCACCTGATTCACTCCATTTGACCCAAAACTCATGTTTTGGGGCATTTCGCACTTTTTCATTGCTACTCGAAAGTCGGTGCAGAACGGGCCGAACTGGTGCCATTAACGCACAAGTTCGCTAAATGAAGTTGGGTCAGAACTTTTCGCAACGAACGCGCCCGATTCACTCCATTTGACCCAAAACTCATGTTTTGGGGCGTTTCGCACCGTTTCATTGCTGCTCAAAAGTCGGTGCAGAATGGGCCGAACTGGTGCCATTAACGCACAAGTTCGCTAAACGAAGTTGCGTCGGAACTTTTCGCAACGAACGCGCCCGATCCACTTCATGGTACACAAAACTCATGTTTTGGGGCGTTTCGCACCGTTTTCTTTACTGCACGAAAGTCGGTGCAAAACGGGCCGAACTGGTGCCACTAACACACAAGTTCGTTAAGCGATGTCGCGTCGGAATTTTTCATAACGAACGCACCCGTCACTCCATTTGACCCAACACTCATGTTTTGGGACGTTTCGCACCATTTCGTTACCGCACGAAAGTCGGTGCAAAACGGGCCGAACTGGTGCCATTAAAGCATAAGTTCGCTAAATGAAGTGGCGACGGAATTTTTCGCAACGAAGTCACCCGATCCACTACGTTGGACCCAAAACTCATGTTTTGGCGTTCCGTGCCGATTCGTTACGGCACGAAAGTCGGTGCAAAGCGGGCCGAACTGGTGCCATTAACGCACAAGTTCATTTAGTGATGTCGCGTCGGAATTTTTTGCAACGAACGCACCCGATTCAGTCCATTTGACCCAAAACTCAAGTTTTGGGACGTTTCACACCATTTCGTTACCGAACAAAAGTCGGTGCAAAACAGGCTGAACTTGTGCCATTAACGTACAAGTTAGCTAAGCGATGTCGCGTCGGAATTTTTTGCAACGAACGCACCTGATTCACTCCATTTGACCCAAAACTCATGTTTTGGGGCATTTCGCACTGTTTCATTGCTGCTCGAAAGTCGGTGCAGAACGGGCCGAACTGGTGCCATTAACGCACAAGTTCGCTAAATGAAGTTGCGTCAGAACTTTTCGCAACGAACGCACCCGATTCACTCCATTTGACCCAAAACTCATGTTTTGGGGCATTTCGCACAGTTTCATTGCTGCTCGAAAGTCGGTGCAGAACGGGCCGAACTGGTGCCACTAACACACAAGTTTGCTAAATGAAGTTGCGTCAGAACTTTTCGCAACGAACGCGCCCGATTCACTCTATTTGACCCAAAACTCATGTTTTGGGGCGTTTCGCACCGTTTTCTTTACTGCACGAAAGTCGGTGCAAAACGAGCCGAACTGGTGCCATTAACAAACAAGTTCGTTAAGCGATGTCGCGTCGGAATTTTTCACAACGAACGCACCCGTCACTCCATTTGACCCAACACTCATGTTTTGGGATGTTTCGTGTCGATTTGTTACGGCACGAAAGTCGGTGCAAAGCGGGCCGAACTGGTGCCATTAACGCACAAGTTCGTTTAGTGATGTCGCGTCGGAATATTTTGCAACGAACGCACCCGATTCACTCCATTTGACCCAAAACTCAAGTTTTGGGACGTTTCACACCATTTCGTTACCGAACGAAAGTCGGTGCAAAACGGGCTGAACTTGTGCCATTAACGCACAGGTTCGCTAAGCGATGTCGCGTCGGAATTTTTTGCAACGAACGCACCTGATTCACTCCATTTGACCCAAAACTCATGTTTTGGGGCATTTCGCACTTTTTCATTGCTACTCGAAAGTCGGTGCAGAACGGGCCGAACTGGTGCCATTAACGCACAAGTTCGCTAAATGAAGTTGGGTCAGAACTTTTCGCAACGAACGCGCCCGATTCACTCCATTTGACCCAAAACTCATGTTTTGGGGCGTTTCGCACCGTTTCATTGCTGCTCAAAAGTCGGTGCAGAATGGGCCGAACTGGTGCCATTAACGCACAAGTTCGCTAAACGAAGTTGCGTCGGAACTTTTCGCAACGAACGCGCCCGATCCACTTCATGGTACACAAAACTCATGTTTTGGGGCGTTTCGCACCGTTTTCTTTACTGCACGAAAGTCGGTGCAAAACGGGCCGAACTGGTGCCACTAACACACAAGTTCGTTAAGCGATGTCGCGTCGGAATTTTTCATAACGAACGCACCCGTCACTCCATTTGACCCAACACTCATGTTTTGGGACGTTTCGCACCATTTCGTTACCGCACGAAAGTCGGTGCAAAACGGGCCGAACTGGTGCCATTAAAGCATAAGTTCGCTAAACGAAGTGGCGACGGAATTTTTCGCAACGAAGTCACCCGATCCACTACGTTGGACCCAAAACTCATGTTTTGGCGTTCCGTGCCGATTCGTTACGGCACGAAAGTCGGTG
Source organism: Panicum miliaceum (assembly GCA_032594955.1). Lineage (NCBI taxonomy): Eukaryota > Viridiplantae > Streptophyta > Magnoliopsida > Poales > Poaceae > Panicum > Panicum miliaceum. Next base: position 15,467,825 of record CM064071.1, on the reverse strand, counting down.
CAAAGCGGGCCGAACTGGTGCCATTAACGCACAAGTTCATTTAGTGATGTCGCGTCGGAATTTTTTGCAACGAACGCACCCGATTCAGTCCATTTGACCCAAAACTCAAGTTTTGGGACGTTTCACACCATTTCGTTACCGAACAAAAGTCGGTGCAAAACAGGCTGAACTTGTGCCATTAACGCACAAGTTAGCTAAGCGATGTCGCGTCGGAATTTTTTGCAACGAACGCACCTGATTCACTCCATTTGACCCAAAACTCATGTTTTGGGGCATTTCGCACTGTTTCATTGCTGCTCGAAAGTCGGTGCAGAACGGGCCGAACTGGTGCCATTAACGCACAAGTTCGCTAAATGAAGTTGCGTCAGAACTTTTCGCAACGAACGCACCCGATTCACTCCATTTGACCCAAAACTCATGTTTTGGGGCGTTTCGCACAGTTTCATTGCTGCTCGAAAGTCGGTGCAGAACGGGCCGAACTGGTGCCACTAACACACAAGTTTGCTAAATGAAGTTGCGTCAGAACTTTTCGCAACGAACGCGCCCGATTCACTCTATTTGACCCAAAACTCATGTTTTGGGGCGTTTCGCACCGTTTTCTTTACTGCACAAAAGTCGGTGCAAAACGAGCCGAACTGGTGCCATTAACAAACAAGTTCGTTAAGCGATGTCGCGTCGGAATTTTTCACAACGAACGCACCCGTCACTCCATTTGACCCAACACTCATGTTTTGGGATGTTTCGTGTCGATTTGTTACGGCACGAAAGTCGGTGCAAAGCGGGCCGAACTGGTGCCATTAACGCACAAGTTCGTTTAGTGATGTCGCGTCGGAATTTTTTGCAACGAACGCACCCGATTCACTCCATTTGACCCAGAACTCAAGTTTTAGGACGTTTCACACCATTTCGTTACCGAACGAAAGTCGGTGCAAAACGGGCTGAACTTGTGCCATTAACGCACAGGTTCGCTAAGCGATGTCGCGTCGGAATTTTTTGCAACGAACGCACCTGATTCACTCCATTTGACCCAAAACTTATGTTTTGGGGCATTTCGCACTGTTTCATTGGTACTCGAAAGTCGGTGCAGAACGGGCCGAACTGGTGCCATTAACGCACAAGTTCGCTAAATGAAGTTGGGTCAGAACTTTTCGCAACGAACGCGCCCGATTCACTCCATTTGACCCAAAACTCATGTTTTGGGGCGTTTCGCACCGTTTCATTGCTGCTCAAAAGTCGGTGCAGAATGGGCCGAACTGGTGCCATTAACGCACAAGTTCGCTAAACGAAGTTGCGTCGGAACTTTTCACAACGAACGCGCCCGATCCACTTCATGGTACACAAAACTCATGTTTTTGGGCGTTTCGCACCGTTTTCTTTACTGCACGAAAGTCGGTGCAAAACGGGCCGAACTGGTGCCACTAACACACAAGTTCGTTAAGCGATGTCGCGTCGGAATTTTTCACAACGAACGCACCCGTCACTCCATTTGACCCAACACTCATGTTTTGGGACGTTTCGCACCATTTCGCTACCGCACGAAAGTCGGTGCAAAACGGGCCGAACTGGTGCCATTAAAGCATAAGTTCGCTAAACGAAGTTAATGGCGACCCGCTAGGGTTTGATTCCCGATCTTTCGATGAGAGGCGTGGATAACTCGATTGGTCGATGGAGGCGACGTTCACGGCCCGACTACAGCCTTCCAAGCTGCGCCTTAGCAACCGATACACCCCCTCCAATGGCTGTCGCGATCTTGTGGAGCGCGGCACCCGGCCACTAGGGTACTCGTCCTGCAAGCAATCGAAGAACTAGCAAGAACAAGTATGACAAGTACTGAATTTACTAGATATAAATGAAGGTTTCACACGCAATCTCAATAATGGTGGGGTTCCGAAGACAAGAAGACGGGCGGCTGATCCAGCACGCGCGCTTGCAAGCAAGTAGCGAAGGCTAAACTTGATCTAAACAAAACCCAAGCATCCTTGGCGGCGGCTAAGGGGTATAAGTACGTGGGAGGACGACCACAGGGGTGTTGGGGCCGTACTCCAACCCTAGGACGCGTCCGTAATGGACTCAACTTGATACACGGCCCATTGGACCAAAACAGGGTGACGCAGCACCATGGGCAGAAAAGGACTCTGTATTAATTTAACGATTGCGGCCGACTCGTAATAGATATGGCTATGAGGCCGGATCCGTTTGAAAGAAGACTTCATAAGCTTTCCACGAAGTACTTGAACGCCCCAATCCGAGTTCATATGCGACCGTGGTGTCCGTCACAAGTTGGTACTGTTCTGCAGTCCGAATCCAGCTTGCGCGAATCCGTTTCCCTTTCGGCCGCCTCCTTGGTTCCTAAGCAAAACAAGAGTACACGGGTCTCCATGGTCTAAACATGATGCACCTGAGCTTAGATTTGAACTCACCTGATGATTAAGTTGATGCGCACGAGCACGAGTAATAGGACCAGCAATAGGTACTTGTGTCGGAGTGGATGTATCGTTGGTGTTGGTGTCCTCATCATCCTCCCCTTCTTGCATTTGAGTCGTCCTCGACTCAAGCTCATCTTCCTCTCCCAAATATGGCTTCAAATCTGCAATGTTAAATGTGGGACTAACCCCAAAATCCGCAGGCAGATCGAGCTTATATGCATTATCATTGACTTTCTCTAGCACTTTAAATGGTCCATCAGCCCGAGGTAGCAATTTAGATTTTCTCAATTCAGGAAACCTTTCCTTTCTCAAATGCAGCCAAACTAAATCTCCAGGTTCAAACTTTAGTTCCTTCCTACCTTTATCACCAGCAATCTTGTATTTAGCATTCATGCGCTCTATGTTTTCTTTAGTTGTTTCATGCAGTTTTAACATCAATTCGGCACGCTTAGTAGCATCAAAATTCGTTTTTTCAGAAAATGGCAAAGGCATTAAATCAATAGGAGCACGAGGCAAGAAACCATATACAATCTGAAATGGGCACATCTTTGTAGTAGAATGCAGCGATCGATTATAAGCGAATTCAATATGAGGCAAACAATCTTCCCACATCTTAATGTTCTTCTTTAAAACAGCCCTTAACATAGTAGACAAAGTCCTATTAACCACTTCAGTTTGACCATCAGTTTGCGGATGACATGTAGTAGAAAACAACAATTTAGTTCCCAATTTAGCCCATAAAGTCTTCCAAAAATAACTAAGAAATTTAGCATCACGATCAGAAACAATTGTGTTGGGCACACCATGCAAACGAACAATTTCCCGAAAGAACAAATCAGCAATGTGAGAAGCATCATCAGTTCTATGACATGGTATGAAATGGGCCATCTTAGAAAATCTATCAACAACCACAAATACACTATCACGTCCCTTCCTAGTCCTAGGTAATCCTAACACAAAATCCATAGAAATATCTTCCCAAGGAGCACTAGGAACAGGTAGAGGCAAATACAAACCATGTGGATTCAATCGTGATTTAGCCTTTTGACATGTCGTGCAGCGAGCAACAAATCTCTCCACATCTCTTCTCATCTTTGGCCAAAAGAAATGACCAGCAAGTATATCTTCCGTTTTCTTTGCTCCAAAATGCCCCATTAAGCCACCTCGATGCGCTTCCTGCAACAATAACAAGCGAACGGAGCTAGCTGGAATGCATAGCTTGTTAGCTCTAAAGACAAACCCATCACTAACGATGAATTTGTTCCATCCCTTCCCCTCTTTACAATGCAGCAACACATCTTTAAAATCAGCATCATTAACATATTGATCTTTAATCGTTTCCAATCCAAATATTTTGTAATCAAGTTGGTTCAACAAGGTGTATCTCCTAGACAATGCATCAGCAATTATATTCTCTTTCCCTTTCTTGTGCTTAATAATATAAGGAAAAGATTCAATAAATTCAACCCACTTAGCATGTCTACGGTTCAATTTTCCTTGACTACGAATATGTTTTAAAGATTCATGATCTGAATGAATAACAAACTCTTTGGGCCATAGATAATGCTGCCATGTTTCTAATGTGCGAACAAGAGCATACAATTCCTTATTATAAGTAGAATAATTCAGAACAGGCCCGCTCAATTTTTCACTGAAATAAGCAATAGGTTTGCCTTCTTGTAACAAAACACCACCCAAACCAATGCCACTAGCATCACATTCAAGCTCAAAGGTTTTATTAAAATCAGGGAGTTGGAGGAGAGGTGCATGTGTCAACTTATCTTTCAGCGTGTTGAAGGAGTTCTCTTGTGTTTTACCCCAACTAAAAGGCACTCCCTTCTTTGTAAGCTCATTCAAAGGCGCGGCAATGGTGCTGAAGTCCTTCACAAAACGACGATAGAAACCAGCAAGTCCTAGGAAACTCCGCACTTGCGTGATAGTCTTCGGTATAGGCCATCCATGTATAGCTTCCACCTTGGCTTGATCAACCTCGATTCCCTGTGGAGTCACGACATAGCCAAGAAAAGACACTCGATCGGTGCAAAAGGTGCACTTCTCAAGGTTACCAAATAAACGTGCATCTCGTAAAGCATTAAAAACAGCACGTAAGTGATCAAGATGTTCATCGAAAGATTTGCTGTAAATCAATATATCATCAAAGTAGACAACAACAAATTTCCCAATGAAAGCACGCAGAACCTCATTCATTAATCTCATGAAAGTACTCGGTGCATTAGTTAACCCAAAAGGCATGACTAACCACTCATATAACCCGAACTTAGTTTTGAAAGCAGTTTTCCATTCATCTCCCAATTTCATACGAATCTGGTGGTACCCACTACGCAAATCAACTTTGGAAAACACAATAGCACCACTCAATTCATCAAGCATATCATCCAAACGAGGGATAGGGTGTCGATATCGAATTGTAATATTATTAATAGCCCTACAATCAACACACATACGCCATGTTCCATCCTTTTTAGGCACTAAAATAACTGGAACAGCACAAGGACTAAGAGACTCACGCACATAACCTTTGTCGAGTAGTTCTTGCACTTGTCGCTGAATTTCCTTAGTTTCTTCCGGATTTGTCCTGTATGGCGCACGGTTTGGCAATGATGCACCAGGAATAAGGTCAATTTGGTGCTCAATCCCTCGTATTGGTGGCAGCCCCGCTGGTATCTCACTTGGAAACACATCAGAATACTCCTGCAAAAGGTTAGCAACAGCCGGGGGCAAAGAATGCTGCATATCGTGAACTGAAATCAAAGCATTCTTGCACACCAAAGCATAGGCAACAGAAGTGGAAGCAATCAATTCATTAATATCAGACTTAGTAGCAAGCAAGCAATGTCCTTTCAATCTTATCTCATCTTCCCTGCTACTAACAGATTTGGCATTCTTATCGATCTCAGCTTTAGTTCTCTTAGCTTTAGCAACATCATCACGCACAATAGATTCAGGTGACATAGGAAGCAAAACGATTTTCTTATCATGATGTATAAGAGAATATTGATTTGATCTACCATGATGCATGCTATCGGTATCAAATTGCCATGGTCTACCTAGCAGAATATGACAAGCTTCCATAGGCACAACATCGCATTCAACAACATCATGATATGAACCAATAGCGAAATTAATTCGTACCAATCTCGTTACCTTGACCTTACCACTATTGTTGAGCCACCGAATGTGATATGGATGTGGGTGCGGTTTTGTTGTAAGTGCAAGCTTTTCGACCATATCGCTGCTAGCCAAGTTGTTGCAGCTACCTCCATCAATTATCAAACGGCATGAACGCTCTTTAATAACACACTTTGTTTGGAATAGTGTATGCCGTTGATTTTGCTCCGCCTTTTCCATTTGTGCACTAAGTACACGCTGCACAATGAGGCTCTCATAATGATCTGCATCCTCTGCACCAATCTGCTCTTCTGGTTGTTCCTTAGTACCTGCATGGTCAGCAGCAAGCAAAGCAAGTGTATCTTCATCAAAATCACTAGCAGAGGAATACCCACCATCTCCTTTGACCACCAAAACGCGCTTGTTAGGGCAGTCACGTTGCACGTGGCCAAAGCCCTTGCATCGATGGCACTGAATATCTCTTGTCCTTCCCGTGGAGGCAACCGAAGATGCACTCGTGGCTGGTTTCTGGACAGTCGTGGTTGCTGAATTTGTCGGGGGAGCACGTGTCTTATCGTTGGATGGAGCGGGTATTGTCGACCGACTCGGGAATGTAGAAGGTGCAGGAGCTCGTCCGGTCAATGAGGTAGATGTGCGCGGCTGCCATGATGAAGGTTTTCCTGCAGAAATATTAGTTCTTGTACTAGCACGTCGTCCCAGCACTTCCCTTTCAGCTTTACAAGCAAGATGGAACAAACGGGTTACGTTAGTATAATCTTTATAAGCAAGAATGTCCTGAATTTCTCGATTCAAACCTCCTAAAAATCTAGCCATAGCAGGTTCCTCATCCTCCACTAAATTACAACGCAACACACCCATTTGTAATTCCTGATAGTATTTTTCTACACTTTTATTACCCTGTCTCAATTGTTGCAATCTATGTAACAGATCACGCGCATAGTAAGAAGGAACAAACCTAGCCCGCATGACCCGTTTCAAGGCATCCCAGGTTTGTGGAATATTATTAGGATTTTTCTTAGCATGTTCTATCCACCAAACAGAGGCAAAATCAGTAAATTCACTAGTAGCAGCCCTAACACGTATATTCTCTGGAAATTCATGACATGCAAACTTTTGATCAACAGCAATTTCCCAAGTAATGTATGCATCAGGATCGTATTTTCCATCGAAAGAAGGTATCTTAAATTTTATTTTACTGAAAGCATCATCATTATTATGTACCTCACGTCGTCGATGTCCACCCATACCTCTCCGATTAGTTCGCAGTCGTCGGCGACTAGGAGCATCTTGGTCATCTAGTTCAGTATCAGCGACATAATCATCCCAATTATCCTCGACACGCTCATCCTTCTTGTTTTCTCCCTCATGCCCATTTGCAGTTCTGGCATGCATCTCATCAAAACGCCTCAAAAGAGCAGCAAGGCTTTGGTCAATATGAGCGACCGACGTCTCCAGCCTTGTAAGCTTGGTGTTGGTGGCAAGCTGCGTGGCCTCCAACTGCCCAATCTTATCATTTGACACCAGCATATCTTCAGCAAGCCCATCTACATGCCTCCTCATCTTATTTTCAAAATGTTGTATGATTCCCTTTGTACGAGGAGAGTGACCTAAACTCCCATCACCCTCTGATCCTGTCATGGTTAGATGAACAAAGGAAACACGAAAATAGGTGAAGAAATAAGATCCTACAACTAATGGGATGTAGCTACTGCAAGGCGCTCACACTCAACCTGTTACACAAGCTCTTACCAATTCTTACCTTGCTCAACAGGAGGGGATGGCAACCAACAAGTCTGCAACCGTGGGATGAAGTGTATCGGTGCCGCAACAACAGGACCTGTCAAGCTGTAGTCGGCTATGTGGAGCTATAGGTGGGCTGAAGCAAGGATGAACTAGCACCACGTTAGTTACAAAAGCAAGCTGAAAAATCGTTCAACGGCGGTACTATGCTGGTCCTAGCCTAGACCGTGCTAGAGACGCGAGCCTGGACACAAATGAAGTCACGAGACACCACCGAAGAACGAAAAAGATGCACAAAGAACAGCCCCTTTTTCTTCCCCTCTTTTTCTTCTTCTTCTGTTTTTTTCTTTTTTTTTCCTTTCTTTTTTTTTCCTTCTTTTTTTTTCTCTTTTTTTTTTCAGGGGATCCTCAAAACTGATTATATAACCTAAAAGACTTCAAAAGAGCCACACAGCACACAAACTTTTCTCTCTCTCTCTCTCTCTGGAGTAAGCCGAGGCTATATGTATTCGTGAAAAGTTGTGGTTTGAGTAAGCCGAGACTACTTCTGCCTTTCTGGAGCGTTACAAAATATGCAGTACAAGTGCGAAAAGCAATGGAATTTTATAACACGGCACAATAACCAATTGGGACTAGGAAATCGATCCCTACTCGAATCACAGCACCGCGTGCGATTCGGTCACAAACCAACACAGAATCTAACTCGAACTTGAACACGAATATGGACTCGGATTCCACCAACACGGAGTATGTATGGTAGCGCACGGTTGTGACTAGAACGTGACAAGAACTCGAAACTCTAAAGGACTAAAACTAAGACCAGCAACTCGACGCAACCGATGCAACCGAAAATTCAACAAGCCCTAACTAAGCAGTGCTAGCAAAGGCTCAAACGAGTTTATAGGACTGAAGGTAAACTAATCTACTATTTTTTTTGGCTTTTCTGGACTATAGGAAAAATAAAACAGCGAAGAATTAGAAGTCTCTCACCGATAAACCTTGCTCTGATTACCAACTAATGGCGACCCGCTAGGGTTTGATTCCCGATCTTTCGATGAGAGGCGTGGATAACTCGATTGGTCGATGGAGGCGACGTTCACGGCCCGACTACAGCCTTCCAAGCTGCGCCTTAGCAACCGATACACCCCCTCCAATGGCTGTCGCGATCTTGTGGAGCGCGGCACCCGGCCACTAGGGCACTCATCCTGCAAGCAATCGAAGAACTAGCAAGAACAAGTATGACAAGTACTGAATTTACTAGATATAAATGAAGGTTTCACACGCAATCTCAATAATGGTGGGGTTCCGAAGACAAGAAGACGGGCGGCTGATCCAGCACGCGCGCTTGCAAGCAAGTAGCGAAGGCTAAACTTGATCTAAACAAAACCCAAGCATCCTTGGCGGCGGCTAAGGGGTATAAGTACGTGGGAGGACGACCACAGGGGTGTTGGGGCCGTACTCCAACCCTAGGACGCGTCCGTAATGGACTCAACTTGATACACGGCCCATTGGACCAAAACAGGGTGACGCAGCACCATGGGCAGAAAAGGACTCTGTATTAATTTAACGATTGCGGCCGACTCGTAATAGATATGGCTATGAGGCCGGATCCGTTTGAAAGAAGACTTCATAAGCTTTCCACGAAGTACTTGAACGCCCCAATCCGAGTTCATATGCGACCGTGGTGTCCGTCACAAGTTGGTACTGTTCTGCAGTCCGAATCCAGCTTGCGCGAATCCGTTTCCCTTTCGGCCGCCTCCTTGGTTCCTAAGCAAAACAAGAGTACACGGGTCTCCATGGTCTAAACATGATGCACCTGAGCTTAGATTTGAACTCACCTGATGATTAAGTTGATGCGCACGAGCACGAGTAATAGGACCAGCAATAGGTACTTGTGTCGGAGTGGATGTATCGTTGGTGTTGGTGTCCTCATCAGAAGTGGCGACGGAATTTTTCGCAACGAAGTCACCCGATCCACTACGTTGGACCCAAAACTCATGTTTTGGCGTTCCGTGCCGATTCGCTACGGCACGAAAGTCGGTGCAAAGCGAGCCGAAATGGTGCCACTAACGCACAAGTTCATTTAGTGATGTCGCGTCGGAATTTTTTGCAACGAACGCACCCGATTCAGTCCATTTGACCCAAAACTCAAGTTTTGGGACGTTTCACACCATTTCGTTACCGAACAAAAGTCAGTGCAAAACAGGCTGAACTTGTGCCATTAATGCACAAGTTAGCTAAGCGATGTCGCGTCGGAATTTTTTGCAACGAACGCACCTGATTCACTCCATTTGACCCAAAACTCATGTTTTGGGGCATTTCGCACTGTTTCATTGCTGCTCGAAAGTCGGTGCAGAACGGGCCGAACTGGTGCCATTAACGCACAAGTTCGCTAAATGAAGTTGCGTCAGAACTTTTCGCAACGAACGCACCCGATTCACTCCATTTGACCCAAAACTCATGTTTTGGGGCGTTTCGCACAGTTTCATTGCTGCTCGAAAGTCGGTGCAGAACGGGCCGAACTGGTGCCACTAACACACAAGTTTGCTAAATGAAGTTGCGTCAGAACTTTTCGCAACGAACGCGCCCGATTCACTCTATTTGACCCAAAACTCATGTTTTGGGGCGTTTCGCACTGTTTTCTTTACTGCACGAAAGTCGGTGCAAAACGAGCCGAACTGGTGCCATTAACACACAAATTCGTTAAGCGATGTCGCGTCGGAATTTTTCACAACGAACGCACCCGTCACTCCATTTGACCCAACACTCATGTTTTGGGATGTTTCGTGTCGATTTGTTACGGCACGAAAGTCGGTGCAAAGCGGGCCGAACTGGTGCCATTAACGCACAAGTTCGTTTAGTGATGTCGCGTCGGAATTTTTTGCAACGAACGCACCCGATTCACTCCATTTGACCCAGAACTCAAGTTTTGGGACGTTTCACACCATTTCGTTACCGAACGAAAGTCGGTGCAAAACGGGCTGAACTTGTGCCATTAACGCACAGGTTCGCTAAGCGATGTCGCGTCGGAATTTTTTGCAACGAACGCACCTGATTCACTCCATTTGACCCAAAACTTATGTTTTGGGGCATTTCGCACTGTTTCATTGGTACTCGAAAGTCGGTGCAGAACGGGCCGAACTGGTGCCATTAACGCACAAGTTCGCTAAATGAAGTTGGGTCAGAACTTTTCGCAACGAACGCGCCCGATTCACTCCATTTGACCCAAAACTCATGTTTTGGGGCGTTTCGCACCGTTTCATTGCTGCTCAAAAGTCGGTGCAGAATGGGCCGAACTGGTGCCATTAACGCACAAGTTCGCTAAACGAAGTTGCGTCGGAACTTTTCGCAACGAACGCGCCCGATCCACTTCATGGTACACAAAACTGATGTTTTGGGGCGTTTCGCACCGTTTTCTTTACTGCACGAAAGTCGGTGCAAAACGGGCCGAACTGGTGCCACTAACACACAAGTTCGTTAAGCGATGTCGCGTCGGAATTTTTCACAACGAACGCACCCGTCACTCCATTTGAGCCAACACTCATGTTTTGGGACGTTTCGCACCATTTCGTTACCGCACGAAAGTCGGTGCAAAACGGGCCGAACTGGTGCCATTAAAGCATAAGTTCGCTAAACGAAGTGGCGACGGAATTTTTCGCAACGAAGTCACCCGATGCACTACGTTGGACCCAAAACTCATGTTTTGGCGTTCCGTGCCGATTCGTTACGGCACGAAAGTCGGTGCAAAGCGGGCCGAACTGGTGCCATTAACGCACAAGTTCATTTAGTGATGTCGCGTCGGAATTTTTTGCAACGAACGCACCCGATTCACTCCATTTGACCCAAAACTCAAGTTTTGGGACGTTTCACACCATTTCGTTACCGAACGAAAGTCGGTGCAAAACGGGCCGAACAGGTGCCACTAACACACAAGTTTGCTAAATGAAGTTGCGTCAGAACTTTTCGCAACGAACGCGCCCGATTCACTCTATTTGACCCAAAACTCATGTTTTGGGGCGTTTCGCACCGTTTTCTTTACTGCACGAAAGTCGGTGCAAAACGAGCCGAACTGGTGCCATTAACACACAAGTTCGTTAAGCGATGTCGCGTCGGAATTTTTCACAACGAACGCACCTGTCACTCCATTTGACCCAACACTCATGTTTTGGGATGTTTCGTGCCGATTTGTTACGGCACGAAAGTCGGTGCAAAGCGGGCCGAACTGGTGCCATTAACGCACAAGTTCGTTTAGTGATGTCGCGTCGGAATATTTTGCAACGAACGCACCCGATTCACTCCATTTGACCCAAAACTCAAGTTTTGGGACGTTTCACACCATTTCGTTACCGAACGAAAGTCGGTGCAAAACGGGCTGAACTTGTGCCATTAACGCACAGGTTCGCTAAGCGATGTCGCGTCGGAATTTTTTGCAACGAACGCACCTGATTCACTCCATTTGACCCAAAACTCATGTTTTGGGGCATTTCGCACTTTTTCATTGCTACTCGAAAGTCAGTGCAGAACGGGCCGAACTGGTGCCATTAACGCACAAGTTCGCTAAATGAAGTTGGGTCAGAACTTTTCGCAACGAACGCGCCCGATTCACTCCATTTGACCCAAAACTCATGTTTTGGGGCGTTTCGCACCGTTTCATTGCTGCTCAAAAGTCGGTGCAGAATGGGCCGAACTGGTGCCATTAACGCACAAGTTCGCTAAACGAAGTTGCGTCGGAACTTTTCGCAACGAACGCGCCCGATCCACTTCATGGTACACAAAACTCATGTTTTGGGGCGTTTCGCACCGTTTTCTTTACTGCACGAAAGTCGGTGCAAAACGGGCCGAACTGGTGCCGTTAACACACAAGTTCGTTAAGCGATGTCGCGTCGCAATTTTTCACAACGAACGCACCCGTCACTCCATTTGACCCAACACTCATGTTTTGGGACGTTTCGCACCATTTCGTTACCGCACGAAAGTCAGTGCAAAACGGGCCGAACTGGTGCCATTAAAGCATAAGTTCGCTAAACGAAGTGGCGACGGAATTTTTCGCAACGAAGTCACCCGATCCACTACGTTGGACCCAAAACTCATGTTTTGGCGTTCCGTGCCGATTCGTTACGGCACGAAAGTCGGTGCAAAGCGGGCCGAGCTGGTGCCATTAACGCACAAGTTCATTTAGTGATGTCGCGTCGGAATTTTTTGCAACGAACGCACCCGATTCACTCCATTTGACCCAAAACTCAAGTTTTGGGACGTTTCACACCATTTCGTTACCGAACAAAAGTCGGTGCAAAACAGGCTGAACTTGTGCCATTAACGCACAAGTTAGCTAAGCGATGTCGCGTCAGAATTTTTTGCAACGAACGCACCTGATTCACTCCATTTGACCCAAAACTCATGTTTTGGGGCATTTCGCACTGTTTCATTGCTGCTCGAAAGTCGGTGCAGAACGGGCCGAACTGGTGCCATTAACGCACAAGTTCGCTAAATGAAGTTGCGTCAGAACTTTTCGCAACGAACGCACCCGATTCACTCCATTTGACCCAAAACTCATGTTTTGGGGCGTTTCGCACAGTTTCATTGCTGCTCGAAAGTCGGTGCAGAACGGGCCGAACTGGTGCCACTAACACACAAGTTTGCTAAATGAAGTTGCGTCAGAACTTTTCGCAACGAACGCGCCCGATTCACTCTATTTGACCCAAAACTCATGTTTTGGGGCGTTTCGCACCGTTTTCTTTACTGCACGAAAGTCGGTGCAAAACGAGCCGAACTGGTGCCATTAACACACAAGTTCGTTAAGCGATGTCGCGTCGGAATTTTTCACAACGAACGCACGCGTCACTCCATTTGACCCAACACTCATGTTTTGGGATGTTTCGTGTCGATTTCTTACGGCACGAAAGTCGGTGCAAAGCGGGCCGAACTGGTGCCATTAACGCACAAGTTCGTTTAGTGATGTCGCGTCGGAATTTTTTGCAACGAACGCACCCGATTCACTCCATTTGACCCAGAACTCAAGTTTTGGGACGTTTCACACCATTTCGTTACCGAACGAAAGTCGGTGCAAAACGGGCTGAACTTGTGCCATTAACGCACAGGTTCGCTAAGCGATGTCGCGTCGGAATTTTTTGCAACGAACGCACCTGATTCACTCCATTTGACCCAAAACTCATGTTTTGGGGCATTTCGCACTGTTTCATTGGTACTCGAAAGTCGGTGCAGAACGGGCCGAACTGGTGCCATTAACGCACAAGTTCGCTAAATGAAGTTGGGTCAGAACTTTTCGCAACGAACGCGCCCGATTCACTCCATTTGACCCAAAACTCATGTTTTGGGGCGTTTCGCACCGTTTCATTGCTGCTCAAAAGTCGGTGCAGAATGGGCCGAACTGGTGCCATTAACGCACAAGTTCGCTAAACGAAGTTGCGTCGGAACTTTTCGCAACGAACGCGCCCGATCCACTTCATGGTACACAAAACTGATGTTTTGGGGCGTTTCGCACCGTTTTCTTTACTGCACGAAAGTCGGTGCAAAACGGGCCGAACTGGTGCCACTAACACACAAGTTCGTTAAGCGATGTCGCGTCGGAATTTTTCACAACGAACGCACCCGTCACTCCATTTGAGCCAACACTCATGTTTTGGGACGTTTCGCACCATTTCGTTACCGCACGAAAGTCGGTGCAAAACGGGCCGAACTGTTGCCATTAAAGCATAAGTTCGCTAAACGAAGTGGCGACGGAATTTTTCGCAACGAAGTCACCCGATCCACTACGTTGGACCCAAAACTCATGTTTTGGCGTTCCGTGCCGATTCGTTACGGCACGAAAGTCAGTGCAAAGCGGGCCGAACTGGTGCCATTAACGCACAAGTTCATTTAGTGATGTCGTGTCGGAATTTTTTGCAACGAACGCACCCGATTCACTCCATTTGACCCAAAACTCAAGTTTTGGGACGTTTCACACCATTTCGTTACCGAACGAAAGTCGGTGCAAAACGGGGCCGAACAGGTGCCACTAACACACAAGTTTGCTAAATGAAGTTGCGTCAGAACTTTTCGCAACGAACGCGCCCGATTCACTCTATTTGACCCAAAACTCATGTTTTGGGGCGTTTCGCACCGTTTTCTTTACTGCACGAAAGTCGGTGCAAAACGAGCCGAACTGGTGCCATTAACACACAAGTTCGTTAAGCGATGTCGCGTCGGAATTTTTCACAACGAACGCACCCGTCACTCCATTTGACCCAACACTCATGTTTTGGGATGTTTCGTGCCGATTTGTTACGGCACGAAAGTCGGTGCAAAGCGGGCCGAACTGGTGCCATTAACGCACAAGTTCGTTTAGTGATGTCGCGTCGGAATATTTTGCAACGAACGCACCCGATTCACTCCATTTGACCCAAAACTCAAGTTTTGGGACGTTTCACACCATTTCGTTACCGAACGAAAGTTGGTGCAAAACGGGCTGAACTTGTGCCATTAACGCACAGGTTCGCTAAGCGATGTCGCGTCGGAATTTTTTGCAACGAACGCACCTGATTCACTCCATTTGACCCAAAACTCATGTTTTGGGGCATTTCGCACTTTTTCATTGCTACTCGAAAGTCGGTGCAGAACGGGCCGAACTGGTGCCATTAACGCACAAGTTCGCTAAATGAAGTTGGGTCAGAACTTTTCGCAACGAACGCGCCCGATTCACTCCATTTGACCCAAAACTCATGTTTTGGGGCGTTTCGCACCGTTTCATTGCTGCTCAAAAGTCGGTGCCGAATGGGCCGAACTGGTGCCATTAACGCACAAGTTCGCTAAACGAAGTTGCGTCGGAACTTTTCGCAACGAACGCGCCCGATCCACTTCATGGTACACAAAACTCATGTTTTGGGGCGTTTCGCACCGTTTTCTTTACTGCACGAAAGTCGGTGCAAAACGGGCCGAACTGGTGCCGTTAACACACAAGTTCGTTAAGCGATGTCGCGTCGCAATTTTTCACAACGAACGCACCCGTCACTCCATTTGACCCAACACTCATGTTTTGGGACGTTTCGCACCATTTCGTTACCGCACGAAAGTCAGTGCAAAACGGGCCGAACTGGTGCCATTAAAGCATAAGTTCGCTAAACGAAGTGGCGACGAAATTTTTCGCAACGAAGTTACCCGATCCACTACGTTGGACCCAAAACTCATGTTTTGGCGTTCCGTGCCGATTCGTTACGGCACGAAAGTCGGTGCAAAGCGGGCCGAGCTGGTGCCATTAACGCACAAGTTCATTTAGTGATGTCGCGTCGGAATTTTTTGCAACGAACGCACCCGATTCACTCCATTTGACCCAAAACTCAAGTTTTGGGACGTTTCACACCATTTCGTTACCGAACAAAAGTCGGTGCAAAACAGGCTGAACTTGTGCCATTAACGCACAAGTTAGCTAAGCGATGTCGCGTCAGAATTTTTTGCAACGAACGCACCTGATTCACTCCATTTGACCCAAAACTCATGTTTTGGGGCATTTCGCACTGTTTCATTGCTGCTCGAAAGTCGGTGCAGAACGGGCCGAACTGGTGCCATTAACGCACAAGTTCGCTAAATGAAGTTGCGTCAGAACTTTTCGCAACGAACGCACCCGATTCACTCCATTTGACCCAAAACTCATGTTTTGGGGCGTTTCGCACAGTTTCATTGCTGCTCGAAAGTCGGTGCAGAACGGGCCGAACTGGTGCCACTAACACACAAGTTTGCTAAATGAAGTTGCGTCAGAACTTTTCGCAACGAACGCGCCCGATTCACTCTATTTGACCCAAAACTCATGTTTTGGGGCGTTTCGCACCGTTTTCTTTACTGCACGAAAGTCGGTGCAAAACGAGCCGAACTGGTGCCATTAACACACAAGTTCGTTAAGCGATGTCGCGTCGGAATTTTTCACAACGAACGCACCCGTCACTCCATTTGACCCAACACTCATGTTTTGGGATGTTTCGTGTCGATTTCTTACGGCACGAAAGTCGGTGCAAAGCGGGCCGAACTGGTGCCATTAACGCACAAGTTCGTTTAGTGATGTCGCGTCGGAATTTTTTGCAACGAACGCACCCGATTCACTCCATTTGACCCAGAACTCAAGTTTTGGGACGTTTCACACCATTTCGTTACCGAACGAAAGTCGGTGCAAAACGGGCTGAACTTGTGCCATTAACGCACAGGTTCGCTAAGCGATGTCGCGTCGGAATTTTTTGCAACGAACGCACCTGATTCACTCCATTTGACCCAAAACTCATGTTTTGGGGCATTTCGCACTGTTTCATTGGTACTCGAAAGTCGGTGCAGAACGGGCCGAACTGGTGCCATTAACGCACAAGTTCGCTAAATGAAGTTGGGTCAGAACTTTTCGCAACGAACGCGCCCGATTCACTCCATTTGACCCAAAACTCATGTTTTGGGGCGTTTCGCACCGTTTCATTGCTGCTCAAAAGTCGGTGCAGAATGGGCCGAACTGGTGCCATTAACGCACAAGTTCGCTAAACGAAGTTGCGTCGGAACTTTTCGCAACGAACGCGCCCGATCCACTTCATGGTACACAAAACTCATGTTTTGGGGCGTTTCGCACCGTTTTCTTTACTGCACGAAAGTCGGTGCAAAACGGGCCGAACTGGTGCCGTTAACACACAAGTTCGTTAAGCGATGTCGCGTCGCAATTTTTCACAACGAACGCACCCGTCACTCCATTTGACCCAACACTCATGTTTTGGGACGTTTCGCACCATTTCGTTACCGCACGAAAGTCAGTGCAAAACGGGCCGAACTGGTGCCATTAAAGCATAAGTTCGCTAAACGAAGTGGCGACGGAATTTTTCGCAACGAAGTTACCCGATCCACTACGTTGGACCCAAAACTCATGTTTTGGCGTTCCGTGCCGATTCGTTACGGCACGAAAGTCGGTGCAAAGCGGGCCGAGCTGGTGCCATTAACGCACAAGTTCATTTAGTGATGTCGCGTCGGAATTTTTTGCAACGAACGCACCCGATTCACTCCATTTGACCCAAAACTCAAGTTTTGGGACGTTTCACACCATTTCGTTACCGAACAAAAGTCGGTGCAAAACAGGCTGAACTTGTGCCATTAACGCACAAGTTAGCTAAGCGATGTCGCGTCAGAATTTTTTGCAACGAACGCACCTGATTCACTCCATTTGACCCAAAACTCATGTTTTGGGGCATTTCGCACTGTTTCATTGCTGCTCGAAAGTCGGTGCAGAACGGGCCGAACTGGTGCCATTAACGCACAAGTTCGCTAAATGAAGTTGCGTCAGAACTTTTCGCAACGAACGCACCCGATTCACTCCATTTGACCCAAAACTCATGTTTTGGGGCGTTTCGCACAGTTTCATTGCTGCTCGAAAGTCGGTGCAGAACGGGCCGAACTGGTGCCACTAACACACAAGTTTGCTAAATGAAGTTGCGTCAGAACTTTTCGCAACGAACGCGCCCGATTCACTCTATTTGACCCAAAACTCATGTTTTGGGGCGTTTCGCACCGTTTTCTTTACTGCACGAAAGTCGGTGCAAAACGAGCCGAACTGGTGCCATTAACACACAAGTTCGTTAAGCGATGTCGCGTCGGAATTTTTCACAACGAACGCACCCGTCACTCCATTTGACCCAACACTCATGTTTTGGGATGTTTCGTGTCGATTTCTTACGGCACGAAAGTCGGTGCAAAGCGGGCCGAACTGGTGCCATTAACGCACAAGTTCGTTTAGTGATGTCGCGTCGGAATTTTTTGCAACGAACGCACCCGATTCACTCCATTTGACCCAGAACTCAAGTTTTGGGACGTTTCACACCATTTCGTTACCGAACGAAAGTCGGTGCAAAACGGGCTGAACTTGTGCCATTAACGCACAGGTTCGCTAAGCGATGTCGCGTCGGAATTTTTTGCAACGAACGCACCTGATTCACTCCATTTGACCCAAAACTCATGTTTTGGGGCATTTCGCACTGTTTCATTGGTACTCGAAAGTCGGTGCAGAACGGGCCGAACTGGTGCCATTAACGCACAAGTTCGCTAAATGAAGTTGGGTCAGAACTTTTCGCAACGAACGCGCCCGATTCACTCCATTTGACCCAAAACTCATGTTTTGGGGCGTTTCGCACCGTTTCATTGCTGCTCAAAAGTCGGTGCAGAATGGGCCGAACTGGTGCCATTAACGCACAAGTTCGCTAAACGAAGTTGCGTCGGAACTTTTCGCAACGAACGCGCCCGATCCACTTCATGGTACACAAAACTCATGTTTTGGGGCGTTTCGCACCGTTTTCTTTACTGCACGAAAGTCGGTGCAAAACGGGCCGAACTGGTGCCGTTAACACACAAGTTCGTTAAGCGATGTCGCGTCGCAATTTTTCACAACGAACGCACCCGTCACTCCATTTGACCCAACACTCATGTTTTGGGACGTTTCGCACCATTTCGTTACCGCACGAAAGTCAGTGCAAAACGGGCCGAACTGGTGCCATTAAAGCATAAGTTCGCTAAACGAAGTGGCGACGGAATTTTTCGCAACGAAGTTACCCGATCCACTACGTTGGACCCAAAACTCATGTTTTGGCGTTCCGTGCCGATTCGTTACGGCACGAAAGTCGGTGCAAAGCGGGCCGAGCTGGTGCCATTAACGCACAAGTTCATTTAGTGATGTCGCGTCGGAATTTTTTGCAACGAACGCACCCGATTCACTCCATTTGACCCAAAACTCAAGTTTTGGGACGTTTCACACCATTTCGTTACCGAACAAAAGTCGGTGCAAAACAGGCTGAACTTGTGCCATTAACGCACAAGTTAGCTAAGCGATGTCGCGTCAGAATTTTTTGCAACGAACGCACCTGATTCACTCCATTTGACCCAAAACTCATGTTTTGGGGCATTTCGCACTGTTTCATTGCTGCTCGAAAGTCGGTGCAGAACGGGCCGAACTGGTGCCATTAACGCACAAGTTCGCTAAATGAAGTTGCGTCAGAACTTTTCGCAACGAACGCACCCGATTCACTCCATTTGACCCAAAACTCATGTTTTGGGGTGTTTCGCACAGTTTCATTGCTGCTCGAAAGTCGGTGCAGAACGGGCCGAACTGGTGCCACTAACACACAAGTTTGCTAAATGAAGTTGCGTCAGAACTTTTCGCAACGAACGCGCCCGATTCACTCTATTTGACCCAAAACTCATGTTTTGGGGCGTTTCGCACCGTTTTCTTTACTGCACGAAAGTCGGTGCAAAACGAGCCGAACTGGTGCCATTAACACACAAGTTCGTTAAGCGATGTCGCGTCGGAATTTTTCACAACGAACGCACCCGTCACTCCATTTGACCCAACACTCATGTTTTGGGATGTTTCGTGTCGATTTCTTACGGCACGAAAGTCGGTGCAAAGCGGGCCGAACTGGTGCCATTAACGCACAAGTTCGTTTAGTGATGTCACGTCGGAATTTTTTGCAACGAACGCACCCGATTCACTCCATTTGACCCAGAACTCAAGTTTTGGGACGTTTCACACCATTTCGTTACCGAACGAAAGTCGGTGCAAAACGGGCTGAACTTGTGCCATTAACGCACAGGTTCGCTAAGCGATGTCGCGTCGGAATTTTTTGCAACGAACGCACCTGATTCACTCCATTTGACCCAAAACTCATGTTTTGGGGCATTTCGCACTGTTTCATTGGTACTCGAAAGTCGGTGCAGAACGGGCCGAACTGGTGCCATTAACGCACAAGTTCGCTAAATGAAGTTGGGTCAGAACTTTTCGCAACGAACGCGCCCGATTCACTCCATTTGACCCAAAACTCATGTTTTGGGGCGTTTCGCACCGTTTCATTGCTGCTCAAAAGTCGGTGCAGAATGGGCCGAACTGGTGCCATTAACGCACAAGTTCGCTAAACGAAGTTGCGTCGGAACTTTTCGCAACGAACGCGCCCGATCCACTTCATGGTACACAAAACTCATGTTTTGGGGCGTTTCGCACCGTTTTCTTTACTGCACGAAAGTCGGTGCAAAACGGGCCGAACTGGTGCCACTAACACACAAGTTCGTTAAGCGATGTCGCGTCGGAATTTTTCACAACGAACTCACCCGTCACTCCATTTGACCCAACACTCATGTTTTGGGACGTTTCGCACTATTTCGTTACCGCACGAAAGTCGGTGCAAAACGGGCCGAACTGGTGCCATTAAAGCATAAGTTCGCTAAACGAAGTGGCGACGGAATTTTTCGCAACGAAGTCACCCGATCCACTACGTTGGACCCAAAACTCATGTTTTGGCGTTCCGTGCCGATTCGTTACGGCACGAAAGTCAGTGCAAAGCGGGCCGAACTGGTGCCATTAACGCACAAGTTCATTTAGTGATGTCGCGTCGGAATTTTTTGCAACGAACGCACCCGATTCACTCCATTTGACCCAAAACTCAAGTTTTGGGACGTTTCACACCATTTCGTTACCGAACGAAAGTCGGTGCAAAACAGGCTGAACTTGTACCATTAACGCACAAGTTAGCTAAGCGATGTCGCGTCGGAATTTTTTGCAACGAACGCACCTGATTCACTCCATTTCGCACTGTTTCATTGCTGCTCGAAAGTCGGTGCAGAACGGGCCGAACTGGTGCCATTAACGCACAAGTTCGTTAAATGAAGTTGCGTCAGAACTTTTCGCAACGAACGCACCCGATTCACTCCATTTGACCCAAAACTCATGTTTTGGGGCGTTTCGCACAGTTTCATTGCTGCTCGAAAGTCGGTGCAGAACGGGCCGAACTGGTGCCATTAACGCACAAGTTTGCTAAATGAAGTTGCGTCAGAACTTTTCGCAACGAACGCGCCCGATTCACTCCATTTGACCCAAAACTCATGTTTTGGGGCGTTTCGCACCGTTTTCTTTACTGCACGAAAGTCGGTGCAAAACGAGCCGAACTGGTGCCATTAACACACAAGTTCGTTAAGCGATGTCGCGTACGAATTTTTCACAACGAACGCACCCGTCACTCCATTTGACCCAACACTCATGTTTTGGGATGTTTCGTGCCGATTTGTTACGGCACGAAAGTCGGTGCAAAGCGGGCCGAACTGGTGCCATTAACGCACAAGTTCGTTTAGTGATGTCGCGTCGAAATTTTTTGCAACGAACGCACCCGATTCACTCCATTTGACCCAAAACTCAAGTTTTGGGACGTTTCACACCATTTCGTTACCGAACAAAAGTCGGTGCAGAACGGGCCGAACTGGTGCCATTAACGCACAAGTTCGCTAAACGAAGTTGCGTCAGAATTTGTCGCAACGAACGCGCCCGATTCACTCCATTTGACCCAAAACTCATGTTTTGGGGCGTTTCGCACCGTTTCATTGCTGCTCAAAAGTCGGTGCAGAATGGGCCGAACTGGTGCCATTAACGCACATGTTCGCTAAGCGATGTTGCGTCGGAATTTTTCGCAAGGAACGCCCCCGACTCACTCCATTTTACTTAAAACTCAGGTTTTTGGGCGTTTCGCACCGTTTCGTTACTACACGAAAGTCGGTGCAAAACGGGCCGAACTGGTACCATTAACGCACAAGTTCGCTAAACGAAGTTGCGTCAGAATTTGTCGCAACGAACGCGCCCGATCCACTTCATGGTACACAAAACTCATGTTTTGGGGCGTTTCGCACCGTTTTCTTTACTGCACGAAAGTCGGTGCAAAACGGGCCGAACTGGTGCCACTAACACACAAGTTCGTTAAGCGATGTCGCGTCGGAATTTTTCACAACGAACGCACCCGTCACTCCATTTGACCCAACACTCATGTTTTGGGACGTTTCGCACCATTTCGTTACCGCACGAAAGTCGGTGCAAAACGGGCCGAACTGGTGCCATTAAAGCATAAGTTCGCTAAACGAAGTGGCGATGGAATTTTTCGCAACGAAGTCACCCGATCCACTACGTTGGACCCAAAACTCATGTTTTGGCGTTCCGTGCCGATTCGTTACGGCACGAAAGTCGGTGCAAAGCGGGCCGAACTGGTGCCATTAACGCACAAGTTCGTTAAATGAAGTTGCGTCAGAACTTTTCGCAACGAACGCACCCGATTCACTCCATTTGACCCAAAACTCATGTTTTGGGGCGTTTCGCACAGTTTCATTGCTACTCGAAAGTCGGTGCAGAACGGGCCGAACTGGTGCCACTAACACACAAGTTTGCTAAATGAAGTTGCGTCAGAACTTTTCGCAACGAACGCGCCCGATTCACTCTATTTGACCCAAAACTCATGTTTTGGGGCGTTTCGCACCGTTTTCTTTACCGCACGAAAGTCGGTGCAAAACGAGCTGAACTGGTGCCATTAACAAACAAGTTCGTTAAGTGATGTCGCGTCGGAATTTTTCACAACGAACGCACCCGTCACTCCATTTGACCCAAAACTCATGTTTTGGCGTTCCGTGCCGATTCGTTACGGCACGAAAGTCGGTGCAAAGCGGGGCCGAACTGGTGCCATTAACGCACAAGTTCATTTAGTGATGTCGCGTCGGAATTTTTTGCAACGAACGCACCCGATTCACTCCATTTGACCCAAAACTCAAGTTTTGGGACGTTTCACACCATTTCGTTACCGAACGAAAGTCGGTGCAAAACAGGCTGAACTTGTGCCATTAACGCACAAGTTAGCTAAGCGATGTCGCGTCGGAATTTTTTGCAACGAACGCACCTGATTCACTCCATTTGACCCAAAACTCATGTTTTGGGGCATTTCGCACTGTTTCATTGCTACTCGAAAGTCGGTGCAGAACGGGCCGAACTGGTGCCATTAACGCACAAGTTTGCTAAATGAAGTTGGGTCAGAACTTTTCGCAACGAACGCGCCCGATTCACTCCATTTGACCCAAAACTCATGTTTTGGGGCGTTTCGCACCATTTCGTTACCGCACGAAAGTCGGTGCAAAACGGGCCGAACTGGTGCCATTAACGCATAAGTTCGCTAAACGAAGTGGCGACGGAATTTTTCGCAACGAACGCACCCGATCCACTACGTTGGACCACAAACTCATGTTTTGGCGTTCCGTGCCGATTCATTACGGCACGAAAGTCGGTGCAAAGCAGGCCGAACTGGTGCCATTAACATACAAGTTCGTTTAGTGATGTCGCGTCGGAATTTTTTGCAACGAACGCACCCGATTCACTCCATTTGACCCAAAACTCATGTTTTGTGGCGTTTCGCACCGTTTCATTGCTGCTCAAAAGTCGGTGCAGAATGGGCCGAACTGGTGCCATTAACGCACAAGTTCGCTAAACGAAGTTGCGTCGGAACTTTTCCCAACGAACGCGCACGATCCACTTCATGGTACACAAAACTCATGTTTTGAAGCGTTTCGCACCGTTTCGTTGCTGCACGATAGTCGATGCAAAACGGGCAGAACTGGTGCCTTTAACGCACAAGTTCGCTAAGCGATGTTGCGTCGGAATTTTTCGCAAGGAACGCCCCCGACTCACTCCATTTTACTGAAAACTCAGGTTTTTGGGCGTTTCGCACCGTTTCGTTACTACACGAAAGTCGGTGCAAAACGGGCCGAACTGGTGCCATTAACGCACAAGTTAGCTAAGCGATGTCGCGTCGGAATTTTTTGCAACAAACGCACCTGATTCACTCCATTTGACCGAAAACTCATGTTTTGGGGCATTTCGCACTGTTTCATTGCTGCTCGAAAGTCGGTGCAGAACGGGCTGAACTGGTGCCATTAACGCACAAGTTCGCTAAATGAAGTTGCGTCAGAACTTTTCGCAACGAACGCACCCGATTCACTCCATTTGACCCAAAACTCATGTTTTGGGGCGTTTCGCACAGTTTCATTACTACATGAGAGTCGATGCAAAACGGGACGAACTGGTGCCATTAACGCACAAGTTCGCTAAACGAAGTTGCGTCGGAATTTGTCGCAACGAACGCAGTCGGTCCACTCCATTGGACCCAAAACTCATGTTTTCAGGCGTTTCGCACCATTTTGTTACTGCACGATAGTCGATGCAAAATGGGCCGAACTGGTGCCGTTAACGCACAAGTTCGCTAAGCGATGTTGCGTCAGAATTTTTCGCAACGAACGCCAGCGATTCACTCCATTTGACTGAAAACTCGTGTTTTGGGGCGTTTCGCACCGTTTCGTAACTACACGAGAGTCGATGCAAAACGGGACGAACTGGTGCCATTAACGCACAAGTTCGCTAAACGAAGTTGCGTCGGAATTTGTCGCAACGAACGCAGCCGGTCCACACCATTGGACCCAAAACTCATGTTTTGATGCGTTTCGCACCATTTCGTTACTGCACGATAGTCGATGCATAATGGGCAGGACTGGTGCCATTAACGCACAAGTTCGTAAGCGATGTCGTGACGGAATATTTCGCAACGAACGCACCCGATTCACTCCATTTGACCCAAAACTCAAGTTTTGGGACGTTTCGCACCATTTCGTTACCGAACGAAAGTCGGTGCAAAATGGGCTGAACTGGTGCCATTAACGCACAA
Organism: Panicum miliaceum; assembly: GCA_032594955.1. NCBI lineage: Eukaryota > Viridiplantae > Streptophyta > Magnoliopsida > Poales > Poaceae > Panicum > Panicum miliaceum. The sequence goes on along the minus strand of CM064071.1, from coordinate 15,442,996 downwards.
GTTCGCTAAGCGATGTCGCGTCGGAATTTTTTGCAACAAACGCACCTGATTCACTCCATTTGACCGAAAACTCATGTTTTGGGGCATTTTGCACCGTTTCATTGCTGCTCGAAAGTCGGTGCAGAACGGGCCGAACTGGTGCCATTAACGCACAAGTTCGCTAAACGAAGTTGCGTCAGAATTTGTCGCAACGAACGCGCCCGATTCACTCCATTTGACCCAAAACTCATGTTTTGGGGCGTTTCGCACCGTTTCATTGCTGCTCAAAAGTCGGTGCAGAATGGGCCGAACTGGTGCCATTAACGCACATGTTCGCTAAGCGATGTTGCGTCGGAATTTTTCGCAAGGAACGCCCCCGACTCACTCCATTTTACTTAAAACTCAGGTTTTTGGGCGTTTCGCACCGTTTCGTTACTACACGAAAGTCGGTGCAAAACGGGCCGAACTGGTACCATTAACGCACAAGTTCGCTAAACGAAGTTGCGTCAGAATTTGTCGCAACGAACGCAGTCGGTCCACTCCATTGGACCCAAAACTCATGTTTTAAGGCGTTTCGCACCATTTCGTTACGGCACGATAGTCGATGCAAAATGGGCCGAACTGGTGCCGTTAACGCACAAGTTCGCTAAGCGATGTTGCGTCAGAATTTTTCGCAACGAACGCCAGCGATTCACTCCATTTGACTGAAAACTCGTGTTTTGGGGCGTTTCGCACCGTTTCGTTACTACACGAGAGTCGATGCAAAACGGGACGAACTGGTGCCATTAACGCACAAGTTCGCTAAACGAAGTTGCGTCGGAACTTTTCGCAACGAACGCGCCCGATCCACTTCATGGTACACAAAACTCATGTTTTGAAGCGTTTCGCACCGTTTCGTTGCTGCACGATAGTCGATGCAAAACGGGCCGAACTGGTACCATTAACGCACAAGTTCGCTAAACGAAGTTGCGTCAGAATTTGTCGCAACGAACGCAGTCGGTCCACTCCATTGGACCCAAAACTCATGTTTTCAGGCGTTTCGCACCATTTCGTTACGGCACGATAGTCGATGCAAAATGGGCCGAACTGGTGCCATTAACGCACAAGTTCGCTAAGCGATGTTGCGTCGGAATTTTTCGCAACGAACGCCCCCGATTAACTCCATTTGACTGAAAACTCATGTTTTGGGGCGTTTCACACCGTTTCGTTACTACACGAGAGTCGATGCAAAACGGGCTGAACTGGTGCCATTAACGCACAAGTTCGCTAAGCGATGTCGCGTCGGAATTTTTCGCAACGAACGCACCCGATTCACACCATTTGACCCAAAACTCAAGTTTTGGGACGTTTCGCAACATTTCGTTACCGAACGAAAGTCGGTGCAAAACGGGCTGAACGGGTGCCATTAACGCACAAGTTCGTTAAGCGATGTCGCGTCGGAATTTTTTGCAACGAACGCACCTGATTCACTCCATTTGACCCAAAACTCATGTTTTGGGGCATTTCGCACTGTTTGATTGCTGCTCGAAAGTCGGTGCAGAACGGGCCGAACTGGTGCCATTAACGCACAAGTTCGCTAAATGAAGTTGCGTCAGAACTTTTCGCAACGAACGAACCTGATTCACTCCATTTGACCCAAAACTCATGTTTTGGGGCGTTTCGCACAGTTTCATTGCTGCTCGAAAGTCGGTGGAGAACGGGCCGAACTGGTGCCATTAACGCACAAGTTTGCTAAATGAAGTTGCGTCAGAACTTTTCGCAACGAACGCGCCCGATTCACTCCATTTGATCCAATACTCATGTTTTGGGGCGTTTCGCACCGTTTTCTTTACTGCACGAAAGTCGGTGCAAAACGGGCCGAACTGGTGCCATTAACACACAAGTTCGTTAAGCGATGTCGCGTCGCATTTTTTCACAACGAACGCACCCGTCACTCCATTTGACCCAACACTCATGTTTTGGGATGTTTCGTGCCGATTCGTTACGGCACGAAAGTCGGTGCAAAGCGGGCCGAACTGGTGCCATTAACGCACAAGTTCGCTAAGCGATGTTGCGTCAGAATTTTTCGCAACGAACGCCAGCGATTCACTCCATTTGACTGAAAACTCGTGTTTTGGGGCGTTTCGCACCGTTTCGTCACTACACGAGAGTCGATGCAAAACGGGACGAACTGGTGCCATTAACGCACAAGTTCGGTAAACGAAGTTGCGTCGCAATTTGTCGCAACGAACGCAGCCGGTCCACTCCATTGGACCCAAAACTCATGTTTTGATGCGTTTCGCACCATTTCGTTACTGCACGATAGTCGATGCATAATGGGCAGGACTGGTGCCATTAACGCACAAGTTCGCTAAGCGATGTCGCGTCGGAATATTTCGCAACGAACGCACCCGATTCACTCCATTTGACCCAAAACTCAAGTTTTGGGACGTTTCGCACGATTTCGTTACCGAACGAAAGTCGGTGCAAAATGGGCTGAACTGGTGCCATTAACGCACAAGTTCGCTAAGCGATGTTGCGTCGGAACTTTTCGCAACGAACGCGCCCGATCTACTTCATGGTACACAAAACTCATGTTTTGAAGCGTTTCGCACCGTTTCGTTGCTGCACGATAGTCGATGCAAAACAGGCAGAACTGGTGCCTTTAACGCACATGTTCGCTAAGCGATGTTGCGTCGGAATTTTTCGCAAGGAACGCCCCCGACTCACTCCATTTTACTGAAAACTCAGGTTTTTGGGCGTTTCGCACCGTTTCGTTACTACACGAAAGTCGGTGCAAAACGGGCCGAACTGGTACCATTAACGCACAAGTTCGCTAAACGAAGTTGCGTCAGAATTTGTCGCAACGAACGCAGTCGGTCCACTCCATTGGACCCAAAACTCATGTTTTCAGGCGTTTCGCACCATTTCGTTACGGCACGATAGTCGATGCAAAATGGGCCGAACTGGTGCCATTAACGCACAAGTTCGCTAAGCGATGTTGCGTCGGAATTTTTCGCAACGAATGCCCCTGATTCACTCCATTTGACTGAAAACTCATGTTTTGGGGCGTTTCACACCGTTTCGTTACTACACGAGAGTTGATGCAAAACGGGCCGAACTGGTGCCATTAACGCACAAGTTCGCTAAGCGATGTCGCGTCGGAATTTTTCGCAACGAACGCACCCGATTCACACCATTTGACCCAAAACTCAAGTTTTGGGACGTTTCGTAACATTTCGTTATCGAACGAAAGTCGGTGCAGAACGGGCCGAACTGGTGCCATTAACGCACAAGTTCGCTAAATGAAGTTGCGTCAGAACTTTTCGCAACGAACGCACCTGATTCACTCCATTTGACCCAAAACTCATGTTTTGGGGCGTTTCGCACAGTTTCATTGCTGCTCGAAAGTCGGTGGAGAACGGGCCGAACTGGTGCCATTAACGCACAAGTTTGCTAAATGATGTTGCGTCAGAACTTTTCGCAACGAACGCGCCCGATTCACTCCATTTGACCCAAAACTCATGTTTTGGGGCGTTTCGCACCGTTTTCTTTACTGCACGAAAGTCGGTGCCAAACGGGCCGAAATGGCGCCATTAACACACAAGTTCGTTAAGCGATGTCGCGTCGCAATTTTTCACAACGAACGCACCCGTCACTCCATTTGACCCAACACTCATGTTTTGGGACGTTTCGCACCATTTCGTTACCGCACAAAAGTCGGTGCAAAACGGGCCGAACTGGTGCCATTAACGCATAAGTTCGCTAAACGAAGTGGCGACGGAATTTTTCGCAACGAACGCACCCGATCCACTACGTTGGACCACAAACTCATGTTTTGGCGTTCCGTGCCGATTCATTACGGCAAGAAAGTCGGTGCAAAGCAGGCCGAACTGGTGCCATTAACACACAAGTTCGTTAAGCGATGTCGCGTCGGAATTTTTCACAACGAACGCACCCGTCACTCCATTTGACCCAAAACTCATGTTTTGGCGTTCCGTGCCGATTCGTTACGGCACGAAAGTCGGTGCAGAGCGGGCCGAACTGGTGCCATTAACGCACAAGTTCATTTAGTGATGTCGCGTCGGAATTTTTTGCAACGAACGCACCCGATTCACTCCATTTGACCCAAAACTCAAGTTTTGGGACGTTTCGCACGATTTCGTTACCGAACGAAAGTCGGTGCAAAATGGGCTGAACTGGTGCCATTAACGCACAAGTTCGCTAAGCGATGTTGCGTCGGAACTTTTCGCAACGAACGCGCCCGATCCACTTCATGGTACACAAAACTCATGTTTTGAAGCGTTTCGCACCGTTTCGTTGCTGCACGATAGTCGATGCAAAACAGGCGGAACTGGTTCCTTTAACGCATAAGTTCGCTAAGCGATGTTGCGTCAGAATTTTTCGCAAGGAACGCCCCCGACTCACTCCATTTTACTGAAAACTCAGGTTTTTGGGCGTTTCGCACCGTTTCGTTACTACACGAAAGTCGGTGCAAAACGGGCCGAACTGGTACCATTAACGCACAAGTTCGCTAAACGAACTTGCATCAGAATTTGTCGCAACGAACGCAGTCGGTCCACTCCATTGGACCCAAAACTCATGTTTTCAGGCGTTTCGCACCATTTCGTTACGGCACGATAGTCGATGCAAAATGGGCAGGACTGGTGCCATTAACGCACAAGTTCGCTAAGCGATGTCGCGTCGGAATATTTCGCAACGAACGCACCCGATTCACTCCATTTTACCCAAAACTTAAGTTTTGGGGCATTTCACACCGTTTCGTTACTACACGAGAGTCGATGCAAAACGGGCCGAACTGGTGCCATTAACGCACAAGTTCGCTAAGCGATGTCGCGTCGGAATTTTTCGCAACGAACGCACCTGATTCACTCCATTTGACCCAAAACTCATGTTTTGGGGCATTTTGCACCGTTTCTTTGCTGCTCGAAAGTCGGTGCAGAACGGGCCGAACTGGTGCCATTAACGCACAAGTTCGCTAAACGAAGTTGCGTCCGAATTTGTCGCAACGAACGCGCCCGATTCACTCCATTTGACCCAAAACTCATGTTTTGGGGCGTTTCGCACCGTTTCATTGCTGCTCAAAAGTCGGTGCAGAATGGGCCGAACTGGTGCCATTAACGCACAAGTTCGCTAAACGAAGTTGCGTCGGAACTTTTCGCAACGAACGCGCCCGATCCACTTCATGGTACACAAAACTCATGTTTTGAAGCGTTTCGCACCGTTTCGTTGCTGCACGATAGTCGATGCAAAACGGGCAAAACTGGTGCCTTTAACGCACAAGTTCGCTAAGCGATGTTGCGTTGGAATTTTTCGCAAGGAACGCCCCCGACTCACTCCATTTTACTGAAAACTCAGGTTTTTGGGCGTTTCGCACCGTTTCGTTACTACACGAAAGTCGGTGCAAAACGGGCCGAACTGGTGCCATTAACGCACAAGTTCGCTAAACGAAGTTGCGTCAGAATTTGTCGCAACGAACGCAGTCGGTCCACTCCATTGGACCCAAAACTCATGTTTTCAGGCGTTTCGCACTATTTCGTTACTGCACGATAGTCGATGCAAAATGGGCCGAACTGGTGCCGTTAACGCATAAGTTCGCTAAGCGATGTTGCGTCAGAATTTTTCGCAACGAACGCCAGCGATTCACTCCATTTGACTGAAAACTCGTGTTTTGGGGCGTTTCGCACCGTTTCGTTACTACACGAGTGTCGATGCAAAACGGGACGAACTGGTGCCATTAACGCACAAGTTCGCTAAACGAAGTTGCGTCGCAATTTGTCGCAACGAACGCAGCCGATCCACTCCATTGGACCCAAAACTCATATTTTGATGCGTTTCGCACCATTTCGTTACTGCACGATAGTCGATGCATAATAGACAGGACTGGTGCCATTAACGCACAAGTTCGCTAAGCGATGTCGCGTCGGAATATTTCGCAACGAACGCACCCGATTCACTCCATTTGACCCAAAACTTAAGTTTTGGGACGTTTCGCACCATTTCGTTACCGAACGAAAGTCGGTGCAAAATGGGCTGAACTTGGTGCCATTAACGCACAAGTTCGCTAAGCGATGTCGCGTCGGAATATTTCGCAACGAACGCACCCGATTCACTCCATTTGACCCAAAACTTAAGTTTTGGGACGTTTCGCACCATTTCGTTACCGAACGAAAGTCGGTGCAAAATGGGCTGAACTGGTGCCATTAACGCACAAGTTCGCTAAGCGATGTCGCGTCGGAATTTTTTGCAACAAACGCACCTGATTCACTCCATTTGACCCAAAACTCATGTTTTGGGGCATTTTGCACCGTTTCAATGCTGCTCGAAAGTCGGTGCAGAACGGGCCGAACTGGTGCCATTAACGCACAAGTTCGCTAAACGAAGTTGCGTCAGAATTTGTCGCAACGAACGCGCCCGATTCACTCCATTTGACCCAAAACTCATGTTTTGGGGCGTTTCGCACCGTTTCATTGCTGCTCAAAAGTCGGTGCAGAATGGGCCGAACTGGTGCCATTAACGCACAAGTTCGCTAAACGAAGTTGCGTCGGAACTTTTCGCAACGAACGCGCCCGATCCACTTCATGGTACACAAAACTCGTGTTTTGAAGCGTTTCGCACCGTTTCGTTGCTGCACGATAGTCGATGCAAAACAGGCAGAACTGGTGCCTTTAACGCACACGTTCGCTAAGCGATGTTGCGTCGGAATTTTTCGCAAGGAACGCCCCCGACTCACTCCATTTTACTGAAAACTCAGGTTTTTGGGCGTTTCGCACCGTTTCGTTACTACACGAAAGTCGGTGCAAAACGGGCCGAACTGGTACCATTAACGCACAAGTTCGCTAAACGAAGTTGCGTCAGAATTTGTCGCAACGAACGCAGTCGGTCCACTCCATTGGACCCAAAACTCATGTTTTCAGGCGTTTCGCACCATTTCGTTACGGCACGATAGTCGATGCAAAATGGGCCGAACTGGTGCCATTAACGCACACGTTCGCTAAGCGATGTTGCGTCGGAATTTTTCGCAACGAACGCCCCCGATTCACTCCATTTGACTGAAAACTCATGTTTTGGGGCGTTTCACACTGTTTCGTTACTAGACGAGAGTCGATGCAAAACGGGCCGAACTGGTGCCATTAACGCACAAGTTCGCTAAGCGATGTCGCGTCGGAATTTTTCGCAACGAACGCACCCGATTCACACCATTTGACCCAAAACTCAAGTTTTGGGACGTTTCGCAACATTTCGTTACCGAACGAAAGTCGGTGCAAAACGGGCTGAACTGCTGCCATTAACGCACAAGTTCGTTAAGCGATGTCGCGTCGGAATTTTTTGCAACGAACGCACCTGATTCACTCCATTTTGACCCAAAACTCATGTTTTGGGGCATTTCGCACCGTTTCATTGCTGCTCGAAAGTCGGTGCAGAACGGGCCGAACTGGTGCCATTAACGCACAAGTTCGCTAAATGAAGTTGCGTCAGAACTTTTCGCAACGAACGCGCCGCGATTCACTCCATTTGACCCAATACTCATGTTTTGGGGCGTTTCGCACCGTTTTCTTTACTGCACGAAAGTCGGTGCAAACGGCCGAACTGGTGCCATTAACACACAAGTTCGTTAAGCGATGTCGCGTCGAAATTTTTCACAACGAACGCACCCGTCACTCCATTTGACCCAACACTCATGTTTTGGGACGTTTCGCACCATTTCGTTACCGCACGAAAGTCGGTGCAAAACGGGCCGAACTGGTGCCATTAAAGCATAAGTTCGCTAACCGAAGTGGCGACGGAATTTTTCGCAACGAAGTCACCCGATCCACTACGTTGGACCCAAAACTCATGTTTTGGCGTTCCGTGCCGATTCGTTACTGCACGATAGTCGGTGCAAAGCGGGCCGAACTGGTGCCATTAACGCACAAGTTCATTTAGTGATGTCGCGTCGGAATTTTTTGCAACGAACGCACCCGATTCACTCCATTTGACCCAAAACTCAAGTTTTGGGACGTTTCACACCATTTCGTTGCCGAACGAAAGTCGGTGCAAAACGGGCTGAACTTTTGCCATTAACGCACAAGTTAGCTAAGCGATGTCGCGTCGGAATTTTTTGCAACGAACGCACCTGATTCACTCCATTTGACCCAAAACTCTTGTTTTGGGGCATTTCGCACTGTTTGATTGCTGCTCGAAAGTCGGTGCAGAACGGGCCGAACTGGTGCCATTAACGCACAAGTTCGCTAAATAAAGTTGCGTCAGAACTTTTCGCAACGAACGCACCCGATTCACTCCATTTGACCCCAAAACTCAAGTTTTGGGGGCGTTTCGAACAGTTTCATTGCTGCTCGAAAGTCGGTGCAGAACGGGCCGAACTGGTGCCATTAACGCACAAGTTTGCTAAATGAAGTTGCGTCAGAACTTTTCGCAACGAACGCGCCCGATTCACTCCATTTGACCCAAAACTCATGTTTTGGGGCGTTTCGCACCATTTTCTTTACTGCACGAAAGTCGGTGCAAAACGAGCCGAACTGGTGCCATTAACACACAAGTTCGTTAAGCGATGTCGCGTCGGAATTTTTCACAACGAACGCACCCGTCACTCCATTTGACCCAACACTCATGTTTTGGGATGTTTCGTGCCGATTTGTTACGGCACGAAAGTCGGTACAAAGCGGGGCCGAACTGGTGCCATTAACGCACAAGTTCGTCTAGTGATGTCGCGTCGGAAATTTTTGCAACGAACGCACCCGATTCACTCCATTTGACCCAAAACTCAAGTTTTGGGACGTTTCACACCATTTCGTTACCGAACGAAAGTCGGTGCAAAACGGGCTGAACTTGTGCCATTAACGCACAGGTTCGCAAAGCGATATCGCGTCGGAATTTTTTGCAACGAACGCACCTGATTCACTCCATTTGGACCCAAAACTCATGTTTTGGGGCATTTCGCACTGTTTCATTGCTACTCGAAAGTCGGTGCAGAACGGGCCGAACTGGTGCCATTAACGCACAAGTTCGCTAAATGAAGTTGCGTAAGAACTTTTCGCAACGAACGCACCCGATTCACTCCATTTGACCAAATACTCATGTTTTGGGGCATTTCGCACCGTTTTCTTTACTGCACGAAAGTCGGTGCAAAACGGGCCGAACTGGTGCCATTAACGCACAAGTTCGTTAAGCGATGTCGCGTCGGAATTTTTCGCAACGAATGCACCCGTCACTCCATTTGAACCAACACTCATGTTTTGGGACGTTTCGCACCATTTCGTTACCGCACAAAAGTCCATGCAAAACGGGTCGAACTGGTGCCATTAACGCATAAGTTCGCTAAATGAAGTGGCGACGGAATTTTTCGCAATGAACTCACCCGATCCACTATGTTGGACCCAAAACTCATGTTTTGGCGTTTCGTGCCGATTCGTTACAGCACGAAAGTCGGTGCAAAGCGGGCCGAACTGGTGCCATTAACGCACAAGTTCGTTTAGTGATGTCGCGTCGGAATTTTTTGCAACGAACGCACCCGATTCACTCCATTTCACCCAAAACTCATGTTTTGGGGCGTTTCGCACCGTTCCATTGCTGCTCAAAAGTCGGTGCAGAATGGGCCGAACTGGTGCCATTAACGCACAAGTTCGCTAAACGAAGTTGCGTCGGAACTTTTCGCAACGAACGCGGGCCGATGCACTTCATGGTACACAAAACTCATGTTTTGAAGCGTTTCGCACCGTTTCGTTGCTGCACGATAGTCGATGCAAAACGGGCAGAACTGGTGCTTTAACGCACAAGTTCGCTAAGCGATGTTGCCTCAGAATTTTTCGCAATGAACGCCCATGACTCACTCCATTTGACTGAAAACTCATGTTTTGGGGCGTTTCGCACCGTTTCGTTACTACACGAAAGTCGGTGCAAAACGGGCCGAACTGGTGCCATTAACGCACAAGTTCGCTAAACGAAGTTGCGTCAGAATTTGTCGCAACGAACGCAGTCGGTCCACTCCATTGGACCCAAAACTCATGTTTTCAGGCGTTTCGCACCATTTCGTTACGGCACGATAGTCGATGCAAAATGGGCCGAACTGGTGCCATTAACGCACAAGTTCGCTAAGCGATGTTGCGTCGGAATTTTTCGCAACGAACGCCCCCGATTCACTCCATTTGACTGAAAACTCATGTTTTGGGGCGTTTCGCACCGTTTCGTTACTACACGAGAGTCGATGCAAAACGGGCCGAACTGGTGCCATTAACGCACAAGTTCGCTAAACGAAGTTGCATCGGAATTTGTCGCAACGTATGCAGCCGGTCCACTCCATTGGACCCAAAACTCATGTTTTCAGGCGTTTCGCACCATTTCATTACTGCACGATAGTCGATGCAAAATGGGCCGAATTGGTGCCATTAACGCACAAGTTCGCTAAGCGATGTCGCGTCGGAATTTTTCGCAACGAACGCACCCGATTCACTCCATTTGACCCAAAACTCTTGTTTTGGGACGTTTCGCACCATTTCGTTACCGAACGAAAGTCGGCGCAAAACAGGCTGAACTGGTGCTATTAACGCACAAGTTCGCTAAGCGATGTCGCGTCGGAATTTTTTGCAACGAACGCACCTGATTCACTCCATTTGACCCAAAACTAATGTTTTGGGGCGTTTCGCACCGTTTCATTGCTGCTTGAAAGTCGGTGCAGAACGGCCGAACTGGTGCCATTAACGCACATGTTCGTTTAGTGATGTCGCGTCGGAATATTTTGCAACGAACGCACCCGATTCAATCCATTGACCCAAAACTCATGTTTTGGGGCGTTTCACACCGTTTCATTGCTGCTCAAAAGTCGGTGCAGAATGGGCCGAACTGGTGCCATTAATGCACAAGTTCGCAAAACGAAGTTGCGTCGGAACTTTTCGAAACGAACGCGCCCGATCCACTTCATGGTACACAAAACTCATGTTTTGAAGCGTTTCGCACCATTTCGTTGCTGCACGATAGTCGATGCAAAACGGGCAGAACTGGTGCCTTTAACGCACAAATTCGCTAAGCGATGTTGCGTCGGAATTTTTCGCAACGAACGCACTCATGTTTTGGGGCGTTTCGCACCGCTTCGTTACTACACGAAAGTCGGTGCAAAACGGGCCGAACTGGTGCCATTAACGCACAAGTTCGCTAAACGAAGTTGCGTCAGAATTTGTCGCGACGAACGCAGTCGGTCCACTCCATTGGACCCAAAACTCATGTTTTCAGGCGTTTCGCATAATTTCATTACTGCACGATAGTCGATGCAAAATGGGCCGAACTGGTGCCATTAACGCACAAGTTGGCTAAGCAATGTTGCGTCGGAATTTTTCGCAACGAACGCCCCAGATTCACTCCATTTGACTGAAAACTCATGTTTTGGGGCGTTTCGCACCGTTTCGTTAATACACGAAAGTCGGTGCAAAACGGGGCCGAACTGGTGCCATTAACGCACAAGTTCGCTAAACGAAGTTGCGTCGGAATTTGTCGCAACGAACGCAGCCGGTCCACTCCATTGGACCCAAAACTCATGTTTTGAGGCGTTTCGCACCATTTCGTTACTGCACGATAGTCGATGCAAAATGGGCAGAACTGGTGCCATTAACGCACAAGTTCGCGAAGCGATGTCGCGTCGGAATTTTTCGAAACGAACGCACCGATTCACTCCATTTGACCCAAAACTCAAGTTTTGGGGACGTTTCGCACCATTTCGTTACCGAACGAAAGTCGGTGCAAAACGGGCTGAACTGGTGCCATTAATGCACAAGTTCGCTAAGCGATGTCGCGTTGGAATTTTTTGCAACGAACGCACCTGATTCACTCCATTTGACCCAAAACTCATGTTTTGGGGCGTTTCGCACCGTTTGATTGCTGCTCGAAAGTCGGTGCAGAACGGGCCGAACTGGTGCCATTAACGCACAAGTTCGTTTAGTCATGTCGCGTCGGAATATTTTGCAACGAACGCACCCGATTCGCTCCATTTGACCCAAAACTCATGTTTTGGGGCGTTTCACACCGTTTCATTGCTGCTCAAAAGTCGGTGCAGAATGGGCCGAACTGGTGCCATTAACGCACAAGTTCGCAAAACGAAGTTGCGTCGGAACTTTTCGAAACGAACGCGCCCGATCCACTTCATGGTACACAAAACTCATGTTTTGAAGCGTTTCGCACCATTTCGTTGCTGCACGATAGTCGATGCAAAACGGGCAGAACTGGTGCCTTTAACGCACAAATTCGCTAAGCGATGTTGCGTCGGAATTTTTCGCAACGAACGCACTCATGTTTTGGGGCGTTTCGCACCGCTTCGTTACTACACGTAAGTCGGTGCAAAACGGGCCGAACTGGTGCCATTAACGCACAAGTTCGCCAAACGAAGTTGCGTCAGAATTTGTCGCAACGAACGCAGTCGGTCCACTCCATTGGACCCAAAACTCATGTTTTCAGGCGTTTCGCACCATTTCATTACTGCACGATAGCGATGCAAAATGGGCCGAACTGGTGCCATTAACGCACAAGTTGGCTAAGCGATGTTGCGTCGGAATTTTTCGCAACGAACGCCCCGGATTCACTCCATTTGACGGAAAACTGATGTTTTGGGGCGTTTCGCACCGTTTCGTTACTACACGAAAGTCGGTGCAAAACGGGCCGAACTGGTGCCATTAACGCACAAGTTCGCAAAACGAAGTTGCGTCGAAACTTTTCGAAACGAACGCGCCCGATCCACTTCATGGTACACAAAACTCATGTTTTGAAGCGTTTCGCACCGTTTCGTTGCTGCACGATAGTCGATGCAAAACGGGCCGAACTGGTGCCATTAACGCACAAGTTGGCTAAGCGATGTTGCGTCGGAATTTGTCGCAACGAACGCAGCCGGTCCACTCAATTGGACCAAAAACTCATGTTTTCAGGCGTTTCGCACCAGTTCCTTACTGCACGATGCTCGATGCAAAATGGGCCGAATTGGTGCCATTAACGCACAAGTTCGCTAAGCGATGTCGCGTCGGAATTTTTCGCACGAATGCACCCGATTCACTCCATTTGACCCAAAACTCTTGTTTTGGGACGTTTCGCACCATTTCGTTACCGAACGAAAGTCGGTGCAAAACAGGCAGAACTGGTGCCATTAACGCACAAGTTCGCTAAGCGATGTCGCGTCGGAATTTTTTTGCAACGAACGCACCTGATTCACTCCATTTGACCCAAAACTCATGTTTTGGGGCGTTTCGCACCGCTTCGTTACTACACGAAAGTCGGTGCAAAACGGGCCGAACTGGTGCCATTAACGCACAAGTTCGCTAAACGAAGTTGCGTCAGAATTTGTCGCAACGAACGCAGTCGGTCCACTCCATTGGACCCAAAACTCATGTTTTCAGGCGTTTCGCACCATTTCATTACTGCACGATAGTCGATGCAAAATGGGCCGAACTGGTGCCATTAACGCACAAGTTGGCTAAGCGATGTTGCGTCGGAATTTTTCGCAACGAACGCCCTGGATTCACTCCATTTGACTGAAAACTCATGTTTTGGGGCGTTTCGCACCGTATCGTTACTACACGAAAGTCGGTGCAAACGGGCCGAACTGGTGCCATTAACGCACAAGTTCGCTAAACGAAGTTGCGTCAGAATTTGTCGCAACGAACGCAGCCGGTCCACTCAATTGGACCCAAAACTCATGTTTTCAGGCGTTTCGCACCATTTCATTACTGCACGATAGTCGATGCAAAATAGGCCGAATTGGTGCCATTAACGCACAAGTTCGCTAAGCGATGTCGCGTCGGAATTTTTCGCAACGAACGCACCCGATTCACTCCATTTGACCCAAAACTCTTGTTTTGGGACGTTTCGCACCATTTCGTTACCGAACGAAAGTCGGCGCAAAACAGGCTGAACTGGTGCCACTAACGCACAAGTTCGCTAAGCGATGTCGCGACGGAATTTTTTGCAAACGAACGCACCTGATTCACTCCATTTGACCAAAACTCATGTTTTGGGGCGTTTCGCACCGTTTCATTGCTGCTCGAAAGTCGGTGCAGAACGGGCCGAACTGGTGCCATTAACGCACATGTTCGTTTAGTGATGTCGCGTCGAAATATTTTGCAACGAACGCACCCGATTCAATCCATTTGACCCAAAACTCATGTTTTGGGCGTTTCACACCGTTTCATTGCTGCTCAAAAGTCGGTGCAGAATGGGCCGAACTGGTGCCATTAACGCACAAGTTCGCAAAACGAAGTTGCGTCGGAACTTTTCGAAACGAACGCGCCCGATCCACTTCATGGTACACAAAACTCATGTTTTGAAGCGTTTCGCACCATTTCGTTGCTGCACGATAGTCGATGCAAAACGGGCAGAACTGGTGCCTTTAACGCACAAATTCGCTAAGCGATGTTGCGTCGGAATTTTTTGCAACGAACGCACTCATGTTTTGGGGCGTTTCGCACCGCTTCGTTACTACACGAAAGTCGGTGCAAAACGGGCCGAACTGGTGCCATTAACGCACAAGTTCGCTAAACGAAGTTGCGTCAGAATTTGTCGCAACGAACGCAGTCGGTCCACTCCATTGGACCCAAAACTCATGTTTTCAGGCGTTTCGCACAATTTCATTACTGCACGATAGTCGATGCAAAATGGGCCGAACTGGTGCCATTAACACACAAGTTGGCTAAGCAATGTTGCGTCGGAATTTTTCGCAACGAACGCCCCAGATTCACTCCATTTGACTGAAAACTCATGTTTTGGGGCGTTTCGCACCGTTTCGTTAATACACGAAAGTCGGTGCAAAACGGGCCGAACTGGTGCCATTAACGCACAAGTTCGCTAAACGAAGTTGCGTCGGAATTGTCGCAACGAACGCAGCCGGTCCACTCCATTGGACCCAAAACTCATGTTTTGAGGCGTTTCGCACCATTTCGTTACTGCACGATAGTCGATGCAAAATGGGCAGAACTGGTGCCATTAACGCACAAGTTCGCGAAGCGATGTCGCGTCGGAATTTTTCGCAACGAACGCACCCGATTCACTCCATTTGACCCAAAACTCAAGTTTTGGGACGTTTCGCACCATTTCGTTACCGAACGAAAGTCGGTGCAAAACGGGCTGAACTGGTGCCATTAATGCACAAGTTCGCTAAGCGATGTCGCGTTGGAATTTTTTGCAACGAACGCACCTGATTCACTCCATTTGACCCAAAACTCATGTTTTGGGGCGTTTCGCACCGTTTGATTGCTGCTCGAAAGTCGGTGCAGAACGGGCCGAACTGGTGCCATTAACGCACAAGTTCGTTTAGTCATGTCGCGTCGGAATATTTTGCAACGAACGCACCCGATTCGCTCCATTTGACCCAAAACTCATGTTTTGGGGCGTTTCACCACCGTTTCATTGCTGCTCAAAAGTCGGTGCAGAATGGGCCGAACTGGTGCCATTAACGCACAAGTTCGCAAAACGAAGTTGCGTCGGAACTTTTCGAAACGAACGCGCCCGATCCACTTCATGGTACACAAAACTCATGTTTTGAAGCGTTTAGCACCATTTCGTTGCTGCACGATAGTCGATGCAAAACGGGCAGAACTGGTGCCTTTAACGCACAAATTCGCTAAGCGATGTTGCGTCGGAATTTTTCGCAACGAACGCACTCATGTTTTGGGGCGTTTCGCACCGCTTCCTTACTACAACGAAAGTCGGTGCAAAACGGGCCGAACTGGTGCCATTAACGCACAAGTTCGCCAAACGAAGTTGCGTCAGAATTTTGTCGCAACGAACGCAGTCGGTCCACTCCATTGGACCCAAAACTCATGTTTTCAGGCGTTTCGCACCATTTCATTACTGCACGATCGCGATGCAAAATGGGCCGAACTGGTGCCATTAACGCACAAGTTGGCTAAGCGATGTTGCGTCGGAATTTTTCGCAACGAACGCCCCGGATTCACTCCATTTGACGGAAAACTCATGTTTTGGGGCGTTTCGCACCGTTTCGTTACTACACGAAAGTCGGTGCAAAACGGGCCGAACTGGTGCCATTAACGCACAAGTTCGCAAAACGAAGTTGCGTCGAAACTTTTCGAAACGAACGCGCCCGATCCACTTCATGGTACACAAAACTCATGTTTTGAAGCGTTCGCACCGTTTCGTTGCTGCACGATAGTCGATGCAAAACGGGCCGAACTGGTGCCATTAACGCACAAGTTGGCTAAGCGATGTTGCGTCGGAATTTGTCGCAACGAACGCAGCCGGTCCACTCAATTGGACCAAAAACTCATGTTTTCAGGCGTTTCGCACCATTTCCTTACTGCACGATGCTCGATGCAAAATGGGCCGAATTGGTGCCACTAACGCACAAGTTCGCTAAGCGATGTCGCGTCGGAATTTTTCGCAACGAACGCACCCGATTCACTCCATTTGACCCAAAACTCTTGTTTTGGGACGTTTCGCACCATTTCGTTACCGAACGAAAGTCGGTGCAAAACAGGCAGAACTGGTGCCATTAACGCACAAGTTCGCTAAGCGATGTCGCGTCGGAATTTTTTGCAACGAACGCACCTTATTCACTCCATTTGACCCAAAACTCATGTTTTGGGGCGTTTCGCACCGCTTCGTTACTACACGAAAGTCGGTGCAAAACGGGCCGAACTGGTGCCATTAACGCACAAGTTCGCTAAACGAAGTTGCGTCAGAATTTGTCGCAACGAACGCAGTCGGTCCACTCCATTGGACCCAAAACTCATGTTTTCAGGCGTTTCGCACCATTTCATTACTGCACGATAGTCGATGCAAAATGGGCCGAACTGGTGCCATTAACGCACAAGTTGGCTAAGCGATGTTGCGTCGGAATTTTTCGCAACGAACGCCCCGGATTCACTCCATTTGACTGAAAACTCATGTTTTGGGGCGTTTCGCACCGTTTCGTTACTACACGAAGTCGGTGCAAAACGGGCCGAACTGGTGCCATTAACGCACAAGTTCGCTAAACGAAGTTGCGTCAGAATTAGTCGCAACGAACGCAGCCGGTCCACTCAATTGGACCCAAAACTTATGTTTTCAGGCGTTTCGCACCATTTCATTACTGGACGATAGTCGATGCAAAATGGGCCGAATTGGTGCCATTAACGCACAAGTTCGCTAAGCGATGTCGCGTCGGAATTTTTCGCAAACGAACGCACCTGATTCACTCCATTTGACCCAAAACTCTTGTTTTGGGACGTTTCGCACCATTTCGTTACCGAACGAGAGTCGGCGCAAAACAGGCTGAACTGGTGCCATTAACGCACAAGTTCGCTAAGCGATGTCGCGTCGGAATTTTTTGCAACGAACGCACCTGATTCACTCCATTTCACCCAAAACTCATGTTTTAGGGCGTTTCGCACCGTTTCATTGCTGCTCGAAAGTCGGTGCAGAACGGGCCGAACTGGTGCCATTAACGCACATGTTCGTTTAGTGATGTCGCGTCGAAATATTTTGCAACGAACGCACCCGATTCACTCCATTTGACCCAAAACTCATGTTTTGGGGCGTTTCACACCGTTTCATTGCTGCTCAAAAGTCGGTGCAGAATGGGCCGAACTGGTGCCATTAACGCACAAGTTCGCAAAACGAAGTTGCGTCGGAACTTTTCGAAACGAACGCGCCCGATCCACTTCATGGTACACAAAACTCATGTTTTGAAGCGTTTCGCACCATTTCGTTGCTGCACGATAGTCGATGCAAAACGGGCAGAACTGGTGCCTTTAACGCACAAATTCGCTAAGCGATGTTGTGTCGGAATTTTTCGCAACGAACGCATCATGTTTTGGGGCTTTTCCGCACCGCTTCGTTACTACACGAAAGTCGGTGCAAAACGGGCCGAACTGGTGCCATTAACGCACAAGTTCGCCAAACGAAGTTGCGTCAGAATTTGTCGCAACGAACGCAGTCGGTCCACTCCATTGGACCCAAAACTCATGTTTTCAGGCGTTTCGCACCATTTCATTACTGCACGATAGCGATGCAAAATGGGCCGAACTGGTGCCATTAACGCACAAGTTGGCTAAGCGATGTTGCGTCGGAATTTTTCGCAACGAACGCCCCGATTCACTCCATTTGACGGAAAACTCATGTTTTGGGGCGTTTCGCACCGTTTCGTTACTACACGAAAGTCGGTGCAAAACGGGCCGAACTGGTGCCATTAACGCACAAGTTCGCAAAACGAAGTTGCGTCGAAACTTTTCGAAACGAACGCGCCGATCCACTTCATGGTACACAAAACTCATGTTTTGAAGGGTTTCGCACCGTTTCGTTGCTGCACCGATAGTCGATGCAAAACGGGCCGAACTGGTGCCATTAACGCACAAGTTGGCTAAGCGCTGTTGCGTCGGAATTTGTCGCAACGAACGCAGCCGGTCCACTCAATTGGACCAAAAACTCATGTTTTCAGGCGTTTCGCACCAGTTCCTTACTGCACGATGCTCGATGCAAAATGGGCCGAATTGGTGCCATTAACGCACAAGTTCGCTAAGCGATGTCGCGTCGGAATTTTTCGCAACGAACGCACCCGATTCACTCCATTTGACCCAAAACTCTTGTTTTGGGACGTTTCGCACCATTTCGTTACCGAACGAAAGTCGGTGCAAAACAGGCAGAACTGGTGCCATTAACGCACAAGTTCGCTAAGCGATGTCGCGGTCGGAATTTTTTGCAACGAACGCACCTGATTCACTCCATTTGACCCAAAACTCATGTTTTGGGGCGTTTCGCACCGCTTCGTTACTACACGAAAGTCGGTACAAAACGGGCCGAACTGTGCCATTAACGCACAAGTTCGCTAAACGAAGTTGCGTCAGAATTTGTCGCAACGAACGCAGTCGGTCCACTCCATTGGACCCAAAACTCATGTTTTCAGGCGTTTCGCACCATTTCATTACTGCACGATAGTCGATGCAAAATGGGCCGAACTGGTGCCGTTAACGCACAAGTTGGCTAAGCGATGTTGCGTCGGAATTTTTCGCAACGAATGCCCCGGATTCACTCCATTTGACTGAAAACTCATGTTTTGGGGCGTTTCGCACCGTTTCGTTACTACACGAAAGTCGGTGCAAAACGGGCCGAACTGGTGCCATTAACGCACAAGTTCGCTAAACGAAGTTGCGTCGGAATTTGTCGCAACGAACGCAGCCGGTCCCACTCCATTGGACCCAAAACTCATGTTTTGAGGCGTTTCCGCACCATTTCGTTACTGCACGATAGTCGATGCAAAATGGGCAGAACTGGTGCCATTAACGCACAAGTTCGCGAAGCGATGTCGCGTCGGAATTTTTCGCAACGAACGCACCCGATTCACTCCATTTGACCCAAAACTCAAGTTTTGGGACGTTTCGCACCATTTCGTTACCGAACGAAAGTCGGTGCAAACGGGCTGAACTGGTGCCATTAACGCACAAGTTCGCTAAGCGATATCGCGTCGGAATTTTTTTGCAACGAACGCACCTGATTCACTCCATTTGACCCAAAACTCATGTTTTGGGGCGTTTCGCACCGTTTGATTGCTGCTCGAAAGTCGGTGCAGAACGGGCGAACTGGTGCCATTAACGCACAAGTTCGTTTAGTCATGTCGCGTCGGAATATTTTGCAACGAACGCACCGATTCGCTCCATTTGACCCAAAACTCATGTTTTGGGGCGTTTCACACCGTTTCATTGCTGCTCAAAAGTCGGTGCAGAATGGGCCGAACTGGTGCCATTAACGCACAAAGTTCGAAAAAACGAAGTTGCGTCGGAACTTTTCGAAACGAACGCGCCCGATCCACTTCATGGTACACAAAACTCATGTTTTGAAGCGTTTCGCACCATTCGTTGCTGCACGATAGTCGATGCAACACGGGCAGAACTGGTGCCTTTAACGCACAAATTCGCTAAGCGATGTTGCGTCGGAATTTTTCGCAGCGAATGCAGCCGGTCCACTCAATTGGACCCAAAACTCATGTTTTCAGGCGTTTCGCACCATTTCCTTACTGCACGATGCTCGATGCAAAATGGGCCGAATTGGTGCCATTAACGCACCAAGTTCGCTAAGCGATGTCGCGTCGGAATTTTTCGCAACGAACGCACCCGATTCACTCCATTTGACCCAAACTCTTGTTTTGGGACGTTTCGCACCATTTCGTTACCGAACGAAAGTCGGTGCAAAACAGGCAGAACTGGTGCCATTAACGCACAAGTTTGCTAAGCGATGTCGCGTCGGAATTTTTTGCAACGAACGCACCTGATTCACTCCATTTGACCCAAAACTCATGTTTTGGGGCGTTTCGCACCGCTTCGTTACTACACGAAAGTCGGTACAAAACGGGCCGAACTGGTGCCATTAACGCACAAGTTCGCTAAACGAAGTTGCGTCAGAATTTGTCGCAACGAACGCAGTCGGTCGACTCCATTGGACCCAAAACTCATGTTTTCCAGGCGTTTCGCACCATTTCATTACTGCACGATAGTCGATGCAAAATGGGCCGAACTGGTGCCGTTAACGCACAAGTTGGCTAAGCGATGTTGCGTCGGAATTTTTCGCAACGAACGCCCCAGATTCACTCCATTTGACTGAAAACTCATGTTTTGGGGCGTTTCGCACCGTTTCGTTACTACACGAAAGTCGGTGCAAAACAGGCCGAACTGGTGCCATTAACGCACAAGTTCGCTAAAACGAAGTTGCGTCGGAATTTGTCGCAACGAACGCAGCCGGTCCACTCCATTGGACCCAAAACTCATGTTTTGAGGCGTTTTCGCACCATTTCGTTACTGCACGATAGTCGATGCAAAATGGGCAGAACTGGTGCCATTAACGCACAAGTTCGCGAAGCGATATCGCGTCGGAATTTTTCGCAACGAACGCACCCGATTCACTCCATTTGACCCAAAACTCAAGTTTTGGGACGTTTCGCACCATTTCGTTACCGAACGAAAGTCGGTGCAAAACGGGCTGAACTGGTGCCATTAACGCACAAGTTCGCTAAGCGATGTCGCGTCGGAATTTTTTGCAACGAACGCACCTGATTCACTCCATTTGACCCAAAACTCATGTTTTGGGGCGTTTCGCACCGTTTCATTACTACACGAAAGTCGGTGCAAAACGGGTCGAACTGGTGCCATTAACGCACAAGTTCGCTCTAAACGAAGTTGCGTCGGAATTTGTCGCAACGAACGCAGCCGGTCCACTCCATTGGACCCAAAACTCATGTTTTGAGGCGTTTCGTACCATTTTGTTACTGCACGATAGTCGATGCAAAATGGGCAGAACTGGTGCCATTAACGCACAAGTTCGCGAAGCGATGTCGCGTCGGAATTTTTCGCAACGAACGCACCCGATTCACTCCATTTGACCCAAAACTCTTGTTTTGGGACGTTTCGCACCATTTCGTTACCGAACGAAAGTCGGCGCAAAACAGGCTGAACTGGTGCTATTAACGCACAAGTTCGCTAAGCGATGTCGCGTCGGAATTTTTTGCAACGAACGCACCTGATTCACTCCATTTGACCCAAAACTAATGTTTTTGGGGCGTTTCGCACCGTTTCATTGCTGCTTGAAAGTCGGTGCAGAACGGGCCGAACTGGTGCCATTAACGCACATGTTCGTTTAGTGATGTCGCGTCGGAATATTTTGCAACGAACGCACCCGATTCAATCCATTTGACCCAAAACTCATGTTTTGGGGCGTTTCACACCCGTTTCATTGCTGCTCAAAAGTCGGTGCAGAATGGGCCGAACTGGTGCCATTAATGCACAAGTTCGCAAAACGAAGTTGCGTCGGAACTTTTCGAAACGAACGCGCCCGATCCACTTCATGGTACACAAAACTCATGTTTTGAAGCGTTTCGCACCATTTCGTTGCTGCACGATAGTCGATGCAAAACGGGCAGAACTGGTGCCTTTAACGCACAAATTCGCTAAGCGATGTTGCGTCGGAATTTTTTCGCAACGAACGCACTCATGTTTTGGGGCGTTTCGCACCGCTTCGTTACTACACGAAAGTCGGTGCAAAACGGGCCGAACTGGTGCCATTAACGCACAAGTTCGCTAAACGAAGTTGCGTCAGAATTTGTCGCAACGAACGCAGTCGGTCCACTCCATTGGACCCAAAACTCATGTTTTCAGGCGTTTCGCATAATTTCATTACTGCACGATAGTCGATGCAAAATGGGCCGAACTGGTGCCATTAACGCACAAGTTGGCTAAGCAATGTTGCGTCGGAATTTTTCGCAACGAACGCCCCAGATTCACTCCATTTGACTGAAAACTCATGTTTTGGGGCGTTTCGCACCGTTTCGTTAATACACGAAAGTCGGTGCAAAACGGGCCGAACTGGTGCCATTAACGCACAAGTTCGCTAAACGAAGTTGCGTCGGAATTTGTCGCAACGAACGCAGCCGGTCCACTCCATTGGACCCAAAACTCATGTTTTGAGGCGTTTCGCACCATTTCGTTACTGCACGATAGTCGATGCAAAATGGGCAGAACTGGTGCCATTAACGCACAAGTTCGCGAAGCGATGTCGCGTCGGAATTTTTCGAAACGAACGCACCCGATTCACTCCATTTGACCCAAAACTCAAGTTTTGGGACGTTTCGCACCATTTCGTTACCGAACGAAAGTCGGTGCAAAACGGGCTGAACTGGTGCCATTAATGCACAAGTTCGCTAAGCGATGTCGCGTTGGAATTTTTTGCAACGAACGCACCTGATTCACTCCATTTGACCCAAAACTCATGTTTTGGGGCGTTTCGCACCGTTTGATTGCTGCTCGAAAGTCGGTGCAGAACGGGCCGAACTGGTGCCATTAACGCACAAGTTCGTTTAGTCATGTCGCGTCGGAATATTTTGCAACGAACGCACCCGATTCGCTCCATTTGACCCAAAACTCATGTTTTGGGGCGTTTCACACCGTTTCATTGCTGCTCAAAAGTCGGTGCAGAATGGGCCGAACTGGTGCCATTAACGCACAAGTTCGCAAAACGAAGTTGCGTCGGAACTTTTCGAAACGAACGCGCCCGATCCACTTCATGGTACACAAAACTCATGTTTTGAAGCGTTTCGCACCATTTCGTTGCTGCACGATAGTCGATGCAAAACGGGCAGAACTGGTGCCTTTAACGCACAAATTCGCTAAGCGATGTTGCGTCGAAATTTTTCGCAACGAACGCACTCATGTTTTGGGGCGTTTCGCACCGCTTCGTTACTACACGAAAGTCGGTGCAAAACGGGCCGAACTGGTGCCATTAACGCACAAGTTCGCCAAACGAAGTTGCGTCAGAATTTGTCGCAACGAACGCAGTCGGTCCACTCTATTGGACCCAAAACTCATGTTTTCAGGCGTTTCGCACCATTTCATTACTGCACGATAGCGATGCAAAATGGGCCGAACTGGTGCCATTAACGCACCAAGTTGGCTAAGCGATGTTGCGTCGGAATTTTTCGCAACGAACGCCCCGGATTCACTCCATTTGACGGAAAACTGATGTTTTGGGGCGTTTCGCACCGTTTCGTTACTACACGAAAGTCGGTGCAAAACGGGCCGAACTGGTGCCATTAACGCACAAGTTCGCAAAACGAAGTTGCGTCGAAACTTTTCGAAACGAACGCGCCCGATCCACTTCATGGTACACAAAACTCATGTTTTGAAGCGTTTCGCACCGTTTCGTTGCTGCACGATAGTCGATGCAAAACGGGCCGAACTGGTGCCATTAACGCACAAGTTGGCTAAGCGATGTTGCGTCGGAATTTGTCGCAACGAACGCAGCCGGTCCACTCAATTGGACCAAAAACTCATGTTTTCAGGCGTTTCGCACCAGTTCCTTACTGCACGATGCTCGATGCAAAATGGGCCGAATTGGTGCCATTAACGCACAAGTTCGCTAAGCGATGTCGCGTCGGAATTTTTCGCAACGAACGCACCCGATTCACTCCATTTGACCCAAAACTCAAGTTTTGGGACGTTTCGCACCATTTCGTTACCGAACGAAAGTCGGTGCAAAACGGGCTGAACTGGTGCCATTAACGCACAAGTTCGCTAAGCGATGTCGCGTCGGAATTTTTTGCAACGAACGCACCTGATTCACTCCATTTGACCCAAAACTCATGTTTTGGGGCGTTTCGCACCGTTCGATTGCTGCTCGAAAGTCGGTGCAGAACAGGCCGAACTGGTGCCATTAACGCACAAGTTCGTTTAGGTCATGTCGCGTCGGAATATTTTGCAACGAACGCACCCGATTCGCTCCATTTGACCCAAAACTCATGTTTTGGGGCGTTTCACACCGTTTCATTGCTGCTCAAAAGTCGGTGCAGAATGGGCCGAACTGGTGCCATTAACGCACAAGTTCGCAAAACGAAGTTGCGTCGGAACTTTTCGAAACGAACGCGCCCGATCCACTTCATGGTACACAAAACTCATGTTTTGAAGCGTTTCGCACCATTTCGTTGCTGCACGATAGTCGATGCAAAACGGGCAGAACTGGTGCCTTTAACGCACAAATTCGGTAAGCGATGTTGCGTCGGAATTTTTCGCAACGAACGCACTCATGTTTTGGGGCGTTTCGCACCGCTTCGTTACTACACGAAAGTCGGTGCAAAACGGGCCGAACTGGTGCCATTAACGCAGAAGTTCGCTAAAACGAAGTTGCGTCAGAATTTGTCGCAACGAACGCAGTCGGTCCACTCCATTGGACCCAAAACTCATGTTTTCAGGCGTTTCGCACCATTTCATTACTGCACGATAGTCGATGCAAAATGGGCCGAACTAGTGCCATTAACGCACAAGTTGGCTAAGCAATGTTGCGTCGGAATTTTTCGCAACGAACGCCCCAGATTCACTCCATTTGACTGAAAACTCATGTTTTGGGGCGTTTCGCACCGTTTCGTTACTACACGAAAGTCGGTGCAAAACGGGCCGAACTGGTGCCATTAACGCACAAGTTCGCTAAACGAAGTTGCGTCGGAATTTGTCGCAACGAACGCAGCCGGTCCACTCCATTGGACCCAAAACTCATGTTTTGAGGCGTTTCGCACCATTTCGTTACTGCACGATAGTCGATGCAAAATGGGCAGAACTGGTGCCATTAACGCACAAGTTCGCGAAGCGATGTCGCGTCGGAATTTTTCGCAACGAACGCACCCGATTCACTCCATTTGACCCAAAACTCAAGTTTTGGGACGTTTCGCACCATTTCGTTACCGAACGAAAGTCGGTGCAAAACGGGCTGAACTGGTGCCATTAACGCACAAGTTCGCTAAGCGATGTCGCGTCGGAATTTTTTGCAACGAACGCACCTGATTCACTCCATTTGACCCAAAACTCATGTTTTGGGGCGTTTCGCACCGTTCGATTGCTGCTCGAAAGTCGGTGCAGAACGGGCCGAACTGGTGCCATTAACGCACAAGTTCGTTTAGTCATGTCGCGTCGGAATATTTTGCAACGAACGCACCCGATTCGCTCCATTTGACCCAAAACTCATGTTTTGGGGCGTTTCACACCGTTTCATTGCTGCTCAAAAGTCGGTGCAGAATGGGCCGAACTAGTGCCATTAACGCACAAGTTCGCAAAACGAAGTTGCGTCGGAACTTTTCGAAACGAACGCGCCCGATCCACTTCATGGTACACAAAACTCATGTTTTGAAGCGTTTCGCACCATTTCGTTGCTGCACGATAGTCGATGCAAAACGGGCAGAACTGGTGCCTTTAACGCACAAATTCGCTAAGCGATGTTGCGTCGGAATTTTTCGCAACGAACGCACTCATGTTTTGGGGCGTTTCGCACCGCTTCGTTACTACACGAAAGTCGGTGCAAAACGGGCCGAACTGGTGCCATTAACGCAGAAGTTCGCTAAACGAAGTTGCGTCAGAATTTGTCGCAACGAACGCAGTCGGTCCACTCCATTGGACCCAAAACTCATGTTTTTAGGCGTTTCGCACCATTTCATTACTGCACGATAGTCGATGCAAAATGGGCCGAACTAGTGCCAGTAACGCACAAGTTGGCTAAGCAATGTTGCGTCGGAATTTTTCGCAACGAACGCCCCCAGATTCACTCCATTTGACTGAAAACTCATGTTTTGGGGCGTTTCGCACCGTTTCGTTACTACACGAAAGTCGGTGCAAAACGGGCCGAACTGGTGCCATTAACGCACAAGTTCGCTAAACGAAGTTGCGTCGGAATTTGTCGCAACGAACGCAGCCGGTCCACTCCATTGGACCCAAAAACTCATGTTTTGAGGCGTTTCGCACCATTTCGTTACTGCACGATAGTCGATGCAAAATGGGCAGAACTGGTGCCATTAACGCACAAGTTCGCGAAGCGATGTCGCGTCGGAATTTTTCGCAACGAACGCACCCGATTCACTCCATTTGACCCAAAACTCAAGTTTTGGGACGTTTCGCACCATTTCGTTACCGAACGAAAGTCGGTGCAAAACGGGCTGAACTGGTGCCATTAACGCACAAGTTCGCTAAGCGATGTCGCGTCGGAATTTTTGCAACGAACGCACCTGATTCACTCCATTTGACCCAAAACTCATGTTTTGGGGCGTTTCGCACCGTTCGATTGCTGCTCGAAAGTCGGTGCAGAACGGGCCGAACTGGTGCCATTAACGCACAAGTTCGTTTTAGGTCATGTCGCGTCGGAATATTTTGCAACGAACGCACCCGATTCGCTCCATTTGACCCAAAACTCATGTTTTGGGGCGTTTCATCACACCGTTTCATTGCTGCTCAAAAAGTCGGTGCAGAATGGGCCGAACTAGTGCCATTAACGCACAAGTTCGCAAAACGAAGTTGCGTCGGAACTTTTCAAAACGAACGCGCCCGATCCACTTCATGGTACACAAAACTCATGTTTTGAAGCGTTTCGCACCATTTCGTTGCTGCACGATAGTCGATGCAAAACGGGCAGAACTGGTGCCTTTAACGCACAAATTCGCTAAGCGATGTTGCGTCGGAATTTTTCCGCAACGAACGCAGCCGGTCCACTCAATTGGACCCAAAACTCATGTTTTCAGGCGTTTCGCACCATTTCCTTACTGCACGATGCTCGATGCAAAATGGGCCGAATTGGTGCCATTAACGCACAAGTTCGCTAAGCGATGTCGCGTCGGAATTTTTTCGCAACGAACGCACCCGATTCACTCCATTTGACCCAAAACTCTTGTTTTGGGACGTTTCGCACCATTTCGTTACCGAACGAAAGTCGGTGCAAAACAGGCAGAACTGGTGCCATTAACGCACAAGTTTGCTAAGCGATGTCGCGTCGGAATTTTTTGCAACGAACGCACCTGATTCACTCCATTTGACCCAAAACTCATGTTTTGGGGCGTTTCGCACCGCTTCGTTACTACACGAAAGTCGATACAAAACGGGCCGAACTGGTGCCATTAACGCACAAGTTCGCTAAACGAAGTTGCGTCAGAATTTGTCGATACGAACGCAGTCGGTCCACTCCATTGGACCCAAAACTCATGTTTTCAGGCGCTTCGCACCATTTCATTACTGCACGATAGTCGATGCAAAATGGGCCGAACTGGTGCCGTTAACGCACAAGTTGACTAAGCGATGTTGCGTCGGAATTTTTCGCAACGAACGCCCCGGATTCACTCCATTTGACTAAAAACTCATGTTTTGGGGCGTTTCGCACCGTTTCGTTACTACACGAAAGTCGGTGCAAAACGGGCCGAACTGGTGCCATTAACGCACAAGTTCGCTAAACGAAGTTGCGTCGGAATTTGTCGCAACGAATGCAGCCGGTCCACTCCATTGGACCCAAAACTCATGTTTTGAGGCGTTTCGCACCATTACGTTACTGCACGATAGTCGATGCAAAATGGGCAGAACTGGTGCCATTAAAGCACAAGTTCGCGAAGCGATGTCGCGTCGAAATTTTTCGCAACGAACGCACCCGATTCACTCCATTTGACCCAAAACTCAAGTTTTGGGACGTTTCGCACCATTTCGTTACCGAACGAAAGTCGGTGCAAAACGGGCTGAACTGGTGCCATTAACGCACAAGTTCGCTAAGCGATGTCGCGTCGGAATTTTTTGCAACGAACGCACCTGATTCACTCCATTTGACCCAAAACTAATGTTTTGGGGCGTTTCGCACCGTTTCATTGCTGCTCGAAAGTCGGTGCAGAACGGGCCGAACTGGTGCCAATAACGCACATGTTCGTTTAGTGATGTCGCGTCAGAATATTTTGCAACGAACGCACCCGATTCACTCCATTTGACCCAAAACTCATGTTTTGGGGCGTTTCACACCGTTTCATTGCTGCTCAAAAGTCGGTGCAGAATGGGCCGAACTGGTGCCATTAACGCACAAGTTCGCAAAACGAAGTTGCGTCGGAACTTTTCGAAACGAACGCGCCCGATCCACTTCATGGTACACAAAACTCATGTTTTGAAGCGTTTCGCACCATTTCGTTGCTGCACGATAGTCGATGCAAAACGGGCAGAACTGGTGCCTTTAACGCACAAATTCGCTAAGCGATGTTGCGTCGGAATTTTTCGCAACGAACGCACTCATGTTTTGGGGCGTTTCGCACCGCTTCGTTACTACACGAAAGTCGGTGCAAAACGGGCCGAACTGGTGCCATTAACGCAGAAGTTCGCTAAACGAAGTTGCGTCAGAATTTGTCGCAACGAACGCAGTCGGTCCACTCCATTGGACCCAAAACTCATGTTTTCAGGTGTTTCGCACAATTTCATTACTGCACGATAGTCGATGCAAAATGGGCCGAACTAGTGCCATTAACGCACAAGTTGGCTAAGCAATGTTGCGTCGGAATTTTTCGCAACGAACGCCCCAGATTCACTCCATTTGACTGAAAACTCATGTTTTGGGGCGTTTCGCACCGTTTCGTTACTACACGAAAGTCGGGGCAAAACGGGCCGAACTGGTGCCATTAACGCACAAGTTCGCTAAACGAAGTTGCGTCGGAATTTGTCGCAACGAACGCAGCCGGTCCACTCCATTGGACCCAAAACTCATGTTTTGAGGCGTTTCGCACCATTTCGTTACTGCACGATAGTCGATGCAAAATGGGCAAAACTGGTGCCATTAACGCACAAGTTCGCGAAGCAATGTCGCGTAGGAATTTTTCGCAACGAAAGCACCCGATTCACTCCATTTGACCCAAAACTCAAGTTTTGGGACGTTTCGCACCATTTCGTTACCGAACGAAAGTCGGTGCAAAACGGGCTGAACTGGTGCCATTAACGCACAAGTTCGCTAAGCGATGTCGCGTCGGAATTTTTTGCAACGAACGCACCTGATTCACTCCATTTGACCCAAAACTCATGTTTTGGGGCGTTTCGCACCGTTTCATTGCCGCTCGAAAGTCGGTGCAGAACGGGCCGAACTGGTGCCATTAACGCACAAGTTCGTTTAGTCATGTCGCGTCGGAATATTTTGCAACGAACGCACCCGATTCGCTCCATTTGACCCAAAACTCATGTTTTGGGGCGTTTCACACCGTTTCATTGCTGCTCAAAAGTCGGTGCAGAATGGGCCAAACTGGTGCCATTAACGCACAAGTTCGCTAAACGAAGTTGCATCGGAACTTTTCGCAACGAACGCGGCCGATCCACTTCATGGTACACAAAACTCATAATTTGAAGCGTTTCGCACCGTTTCGTTGCTGCACGATAGTCGATTCAAAATGGGCAGAACTGGTGCCTTTAACGCACAAATTCGTTAAGCGATGTTGCGTCGGAATTTTTCGCAACGAACGCAGCCGGTCCACTCCATTGGACCCAAAACTCATGTTTTGAGGCGTTTCGTACCATTTCGTTACTGCACGATAGTCGATGCAAAATGGGCAGAACTGGTGCCATTAACGCACAAGTTCGCGAAGCGATGTCGCGTCGGAATTTTCGCAACGAACGCACCCGATTCACTCCATTTGACCCAAAACTCTTGTTTTGGGACGTTTCGCACCATTTCGTTACCGCGCAAAACAGGCTGAACTGGTGCCATTAACGCACAAGTTCGCTAAGCGATGTCGCGTCGGAATTTTTTGCAACGAACGCACCTGATTCACTCCATTTGACCCAAAACTCATGTTTTGGGGCGTTTCGCACCGTTTCATTACTGCACGATAGTCGATGCAAAACGGGCAGAACTGTTGCCTTTAACGCACAAGTTCGCTAAGCGATGTTGCGTCAGAATTTTTCGCAACGAACGCCCCGGATGCACTCCATTTGACTGAAAACTCATGTTTTGGGGCGTTTCGCACCGTTTCGTTACTACACGAAAGTCGGTGCAAAACGGGACCAACTGGTGCCATTAACGCACAAGTTCGCTAAACGAAGTTGCGTCAGAATTTGTCGCAACGAACGTAGTCGGTCCAATCCATTGGACCCAAAACTCATGTTTTCAGGCGTTTCGCACAATTTCATTACTGCACGATAGTCGATGCAAAATGGGCCGAACTGGTGCCATTAACGCACAAGTTGGCTAAGCAATGTTGCGTCAGAATTTTTCGCAACGAACGCCCCAGATTCACTCCATTTGACTGAAAACTCATGTTTTGGGGCGTTTCGCACCGTTTCGTTACTACACGAAAGTCGGTGCAAAACGGGCCGAACTGGTGCCATTAACGCACAAGTTCGCTAAACGAAGTTGCGTCGGAATTTGTCGAAACGAACGCAGCCGGTCCACTCCATTGGACCCAAAACTCATGTTTTGAGGCGTTTCGCACCATTTCGTTACTGCACGATAGTCGATGCAAAATGGGCAGAACTGGTGCCATTAACGCACAAGTTCGCGAAGCGATGTCGCGTCGGAATTTTTCGCAACGAACGCACCCGATTCACTCCATTTGACCCAAAACTCAAGTTTTGGGACGTTTCGCACCATTTCGTTACCGAACGAAAGTCGGTGCAAAACGGGCTGAACTGGTGCCATTAACGCACAAGTTCGCTAAGCGATGTCGCGTCGGAATTTTTTGCAACGAACGCACCTGATTCACTCCATTTGACCCAAAACTCATGTTTTGGGGCGTTTCGCACCGTTTCATTGCTGCTCGAAAGTCGGTGCAGAACGGGCTGAAGTGGTGCCATTAACGCACAAGTTCGCTAAGCGATGTCGCGTCGGAATTTTTTGCAACGAACGCACCTGATTCACTCCATTTGACCCAAAACTCATGTTTTGGGGCGTTTCGCACCGTTTCATTGCTGCTCGAAATTCGGTGCAGAACGGGCCGAACTGGTGCCATTAACGCACAAGTTCGTTTAGTCATGTCTCGTCGGAATATTTTGCAACGAACGCACCCGATTCGCTCCATTTGCCCCCAAAACTCGGGGCGTTTCACACCGTTTCATTGCTGCTCAAAAGTCGGTGCAGAATGGGCCGAACTGGTGCCATTAACGCACAAGTTCGCAAAACGAAGTTGCGTCGGAACTTTTCGAAACGAACGCGCCCGATCCACTTCATGGTACACAAAACTCATGTTTTGAAGCGTTTCGCACCATTTCGTTGCTGCACGATAGTCGATGCAAAACGGGCAGAACTGGTGCCTTTAACGCACAAATTCGCTAAGCGATGTTGCGTCGGAATTTTTCGCAACGAACGCACTCATGTTTTGGGGCGTTTCGCACCGCTTCGTTACTACACGAAAGTCGGTGCAAAACGGGCCGAACTGGTGCCATTAACGCACAAGTTCGCTAAACGAAGTTGCGTCAGAATTTGTCGCAACGAACGCAGTCGGTCCAGTCCATTGGACCCAAAACTCATGTTTTCAGGCGTTTCGCACAATTTCATTACTGCACGATAGTCGATGCAAAATGGGCCGAACTGGTGCCATTAACGCACAAGTTGGCTAAGCAATGTTGCGTCAGAATTTTTCGCAACGAACGCCCCAGATTCACTCCATTTGACTGAAAACTCATGTTTTGGGGCGTTTCGCACCATTTCGTTACTACACGAAAGTCGGGGCAAAACGGGCCGAACTGGTGCCATTAACGCACAAGTTCGCTAAACGAAGTTGCGTCGGAATTTGTCGCAACGAACGCAGTCGGTCCACTCCATTGGACCCAAAACTCATGTTTTCAGGCGTTTCGCACAATTTCATTACTGCACGATAGTCGATGCAAAATGGGCCGAACTGGTGCCATTAACGCACAAGTTGGCTAAGCAATGTTGCGTCAGAATTTTTCGCAACGAACGCCCCAGATTCACTCCATTTGACTGAAAACTCATGTTTTGGGGCGTTTCGCACCGTTTCGTTACTACACGAAAGTCGGTGCAAAACGGGCCGAACTGGTGCCATTAACGCACAAGTTCGCTAAACGAAGTTGCGTCGGAATTTGTCGCAACGAACGCAGCCGGTCCACTCCATTGGACCCAAAACTCATGTTTTGAGGCGTTTCGCACCATTTCGTTACTGCACGATAGTCGATGCAAAATGGGCAGAACTGGTGCCATTAACGCACAAGTTCGCGAAGCGATGTCGCGTCGGAATTTTTCGCAACGAACGCACCCGATTCACTCCATTTGACCCAAAACTCAAGTTTTGGGACGTTTCGCACCATTTCGTTACCGAACGAAAGTCGGTGCAAAACGGGCTGAACTGGTGCCATTAACGCACAAGTTCGCTAAGCGATGTCGCGTCGGAATTTTTTGCAACGAACGCACCTGATTCACTCCATTTGACCCAAAACTCATGTTTTGGGGCGTTTCGCACCGTTTCATTGCCGCTCGAAAGTCGGTGCAGAACGGGCCGAACTGGTGCCATTAACGCACAAGTTCGTTTAGTCATGTCGCGTCGGAATATTTTGCAACGAACGCACCCGATTCGCTCCATTTGACCCAAAACTCATGTTTTGGGGCGTTTCACACCATTTCATTACTACACAAAAGTCGGTGCAAAACGGGGCGAACTGGTGCCATTAACGCACAAGTTCGCTAAACGAAGTTGCGTCGGAATTTGTCGCAACGAACGCAGCCGGTCCACTCCATTGGACCCAAAACTCATGTTTTGAGGCGTTTCGTACCATTTCGTTACTGCACGATAGTCGATGCAAAATGGGCAGAACTGGTGCCATTAACGCACAAGTTCGCGAAGCGATGTCGCGTCGGAATTTTTCGCAACGAACGCACCCGATTCACTCCATTTGACCCAAAACTCTTGTTTTGGGACGTTTCGCACCATTTCGTTACCAGCGCAAAACAGGCTGAACTGGTGCCATTAACGCACAAGTTCGCTAAGCGATGTCGCGTCAGAATTTTTTGCAACGAACGCACCTGATTCACTCCATTTGACCCAAAACTCATGTTTTGGGGCGTTTCGCACCGTTTCATTACTGCACGATAGTCGATGCAAAACGGGCAGAACTGTTGCCTTTAACGCACAAGTTCGCTAAGCGATGTTGCGTCAGAAATTTTTCGCAACGAACGCCCCGGATGCACTCCATTTGACTGAAAACTCATGTTTTGGGGCGTTTCGCACCGTTTCGTTACTACACGAAAGTCGGTGCAAAACGGGACCAACTGGTGCCATTAACGCACAAGTTCGTTAAACGAAGTTGCGTCAGAATTTGTCGCAACGAACGTAGTCGGTCCACTCCATTGGACCCAAAACTCATGTTTTCAGGCGTTTCGCACAATTTCATTACTGCACGATAGTCGATGCAAAATGGGCCGAACTGGTGCCATTAACGCACAAGTTGGCTAAGCAATGTTGCGTCAGAATTTTTCGCAACGAACGCCCCAGATTCACTCCATTTGACTGAAAACTCATGTTTTGGGGCGTTTCGCACCGTTTCGTTACTACACGAAAGTCGGTGCAAAACGGGCCGAACTGGTGCCATTAACGCACAAGTTCGCTAAACGAAGTTGCGTCGGAATTTGTCGAAACGAACGCAGCCGGTCCACTCCATTGGACCCAAAACTCATGTTTTGAGGCGTTTCGCACCATTTCGTTACTGCACGATAGTCGATGCAAAATGGGCAGAACTGGTGCCATTAACGCACAAGTTCGCGAAGCGATGTCGCGTCGGAATTTTTCGCAACGAACGCACCCGATTCACTCCATTTGACCCAAAACTCAAGTTTTGGGACGTTTCGCACCATTTCGTTACCGAACGAAAGTCGGTGCAAAACGGGCTGAACTGGTGCCTTTAACGCACAAGTTCGCTAAGCGATGTCGCGTCGGAATTTTTTGCAACGAACGCACCTGATTCACTCCATTTGACCCAAAACTCATGTTTTGGGGCGTTTCGCACCGTTTCATTGCTGCTCGAAAGTCGGTGCAGAACGGGCTGAACTGGTGCCATTAACGCACAAGTTCGCTAAGCGATGTCGCGTCGGAATTTTTTGCAACGAACGCACCTGATTCACTCCATTTGACCCAAAACTCATGTTTTGGGGCGTTTCGCACCGTTTCATTGCTGCTCGAAATTCGGTGCAGAACGGGCCGAACTGGTGCCATTAACGCACAAGTTCGTTTAGTCATGTCTCGTCGGAATATTTTGCAACGAACGCACCCG
>CM064071.1:15384178-15408439 GCA_032594955.1 Panicum miliaceum | reverse complement strand
ATTGGGGGACCAAGCCTAAGTCTTCCCAATGTTCTCCATCAGGCCACCACGTCACCTTTGGTGCAAGGAAAGAAAGAGTCCATGTCCAACACGTTTTGGAGGCTGGATTCGGACTGCAAAACAGCACCAACTTGTGACGGACACCACGGTCGCATACGGACTCGGATAGGGACGTTCAAGTACTTCGTGGAAAGCTTATGAAGTCTAGTTTCATATGGATCCGGACTCAAGTCCATATCTCTCCTGATTCGTCCGCAATGACCAAAATACTACCGACTGGTTTTCTGTCTAAAGGTGCTGCGACATCTTAATTTGACCCGATGGGCTTTGTATCAAGTCGGGTCCATTAGGGACGCATCCTAGGGTTGGAGTGCGACTCAAACACCCTCTTGGTAGTCCTTCTAGGTATTAATAAGGGTTAGAGCCGCCATGAATAGATGGGGGGTTTTTGTTTTGTTGAAAGTTTAGCCATTGCTACTTCCTTGTAGACGCGTGTGTCGACTAGACCATCCGTTCTACTCGATTCGGAACCCCACCTTGTTGATTCCAGATTGGTTATTATCTCCATATTTGCAATTGAGTTGCTTGTTCTACTTGTTCTTGCTGGTTCTTCGATTGCTTGCAGGACAGGTGCCCTAGTGGCCGGGTGTCGCGCTCCACAAGATCGCGGCAGCCATTGGAGGTGGTGTATCGGTTGCTAAGGCGCAGCATCCTTGGAAGGCTGTAGTCGGGCCGTGAACGTCGCCTCCATCTCAAATCGAGTTATCCCCTGCCTCTCATCGAAAGATCGGGAACAAACCCTAGCGGGTTCAATTCATCAGTTGGTAATCAGAGCAAGGTTTATCGGTGAGAGATTTATCTTTGCTATTTTTTTTCCTATAGTCCATAAAAACCAAAAAAGAAGGTAGATTAGTTTGCCGGCAATCCTATAAACCCTTTGAGCCTTTGCTGGTACTACTTAGTTAGGGCTTGTTGAGTTTTCGGTTGCATCGGTTGCGTCGTGTTGCTGGTCTTAGTTTAGTCCTTTAGAGTTTCGAGTTCTTGTCACCTCTTTTTGTCTCGGAGTTTCAATTCATCAGTGGAAGAAAACTTTCATTGTTTCTGTGTCCGGTCTCCGATTTGTGAGTTTTAGTACAATCTGGAAAGCGTAACTCGTGATCTTTCCAACGGATCTGACCTGGGTCACAAATTCCATCTAAGTGCTCCAGAATCGACTTGGAGATTTGTGCGTCTGGCTGCGTGAAACAAGTTTCATCAATCTGAGTTGGTAGCAGCTATATGCAGTAATCCTGTTGCGTTGTTTGTCAAACAAAGGATTTTAGTCCTCTACAAAAAAAAAAGAAGAAGAAAAAAAGAAAACAAAGTGAAAAAAAACAGAAAAGAAAAGAAAAGAAACGAAAAAGAAGAAAGGGGCTGATCCATCTTTTGTGTTCCTGCTGTTTCGGTTGGTGCTTTGTGACTTCATTTGTGTCCAGGCTCGCGCCTCTAGTACGGTCTATGCTAGGACCAGCACAGTACCACCGTTGAACAATTATTCAGCTTGCTTTTTCTGACTAACGTGGTGCTAGTATTTTCCCTTGATCAGCCCACCTACAGCTCCACATACTCGACTATAGCTTGACAGTTTTCTGTTGCTAAGGCACCGATACACTTCTTTCAAGGTGCTTGACTTGTTGGTTGCCGACTCATCCTGTTATGCTTGGTAAGAACTGGTAAGAGCTCGTATTAAACAAGTTGAGTTTGAGAGAATTACAACTGACACATTCTAGTAGTTGACAGGAGGATACATATTATTTTTGTGTTCTTGTTTTCTACTGATCATGGCAGGTGATACTGTGATTTTTGAGCGGAGCAAACAACAACAAAATATTCTGGACATTATTCAATGCTTGCCTTTATATCCTGGTGAGTTTGATCCTAAAGCTTACATTGATTGGGAGCTAAAAGTAGATAATGAATTTGATGAGCATGACCTGTCGGAGAAACAAATGATTTATATTGCCTCTAATATTTTAACAGAAAATGCTTTGCTAGAATGGAAATATATTTGTAGGCATAACATTATTCCGCAAACTTGGAAAGAATTCAAAATACATTTTAGAGATGCCTATATTCCTGCATATTATGTTGATCATTTGCTTACCAAACTAGAGAAATTAAAACAGGGTAGTAGGACTGTGAAACAATACTACCATGATTTTAAAATTTGTATCATGTTTGGTGGATTGGATGAATGCATGGAAGATGTTATGAATAGGTTCATGAGAGGGCTCAATTCTGAAATTCGAAACTTGTTAATTGGCAAGTCCTATTGCTATATCGGTCAATTGTTTTGTCTTGCTCTCCATGCTGAAAAAGAAATTCTTTCATTTGTGAATACTTGCGAGAATGATGTGACTCATAGTGTCCAAACTTTGTCCACTCTACATGCTAACAAAGAGCAACGAATAGTGGAACCTGCTGCTGATTCAACTTTTTCACAAGATGAATTACTTGTTGTTTCTTATGATAAAGAGGACTTGTGTGCTAATACTTCTTTTACTCATATACCAGAATTAATGAATAAGTGTGATATTTTTGGTTTGGAACCATACGAATGTGCTGTAGATAATCCTTCTCATCCTATTACTTGTGTACAAGATGAACTGAAATTGTTGTCTTCTTTAAATACTTTGGGTTATATTGAATTTAATATTCTGTGTAATCTAAATTGTCTAAAAGAGAAGGTTCAATTAGATTCTAATTTGCCAAGTTTAAATCATTATTCGCTTCATGCAATTGGAAAAAATGACATCAAAGGAGAATATTTGGTGCATAAAGTGTATATCTGTTCTAATCTGAAATATCCTTTTGGGCTACAATACCATGAGCAAATAGGGGGCTGCATTAACACTAATAATATCTTGCAAAGTTTTTCTAGTTTTTCTCTTATGCAACAGGATCAGCCTGAAGAACGGGAGCATTATTTGTTGTGCCCATGCAGCATAGTCGTCGCTCCATGTTCCAACAACAAAGCAAGCACCTTTGAATGCCGTTGGAGCAAGTCGAGGACGACTTGCAGCCAAGAAGGGGAGAATGATGTGGACATCACCAGAATGGATACACCCACATGTAATAAACACACATGGAAGGTATGGAGGACCAAAGAAGTTGATTGGGGACCAAGCCTAAGTCTTCCCAATGTTCTCCATCAGGCCACCACGTCACCTTTGGTGCAAGGAAAGAAAGAGTCCATGTCCAACACGTTTTGGAGGCTGGATTCGGACTGCAGAACAGCACCAACTTGTGACGGACACCACGGTCGCATACGGACTCGGATAGGGACGTTCAAGTACTTCGTGGAAAGCTTATGAAGTCTAGTTTCATATGGATCCGGACTCAAGTCCATATCTCTCCTGATTCGTCCGCAATGACCAAAATACTACCGACTGGTTTTCTGTCTAAAGGTGCTGCGACATCTTAATTTGACCCGATGGGCTTTGTATCAAGTCGGGTCCATTAGGGACGCATCCTAGGGTTGGAGTGCGACTCAAACACCCTCTTGGTCGTCCTTCTAGGTATTAATAAGGGTTAGAGCCGCCATGAATAGATGGGGGGTTTTTGTTTTGTTGAAAGTTTAGCCATTGCTACTTCCTTGTAGACGCGTGTGTCGACTAGACCATCCGTTCTACTCGATTCGGAACCCCACCTTGTTGATTCCAGATTGGTTATTATCTCCATATTTGCAATTGAGTTGCTTGTTCTACTTGTTCTTGCTGGTTCTTCGATTGCTTGCAGGACAGGTGCCCTAGTGGCCGGGTGTCGCGCTCCACAAGATCGCGGCAGCCATTGGAGGTGGTGTATCGGTTGCTAAGGCGCAGCATCCTTGGAAGGCTGTAGTCGGGCCGTGAACGTCGCCTCCATCTCAAATCGAGTTATCCCCTGCCTCTCATCGAAAGATCGGGAACAAACCCTAGCGGGTTCACATTACGAAACGCCAAAACATGAGTTTTCGGTCAAATAGAGTGAATCGGGCGCGTTTGTTGCGAAAAATTCGGACGCGACATCGCTTAGCGAACTTGTGCGTTAATGGCACCAGTTCGGCCCGTTTTGCACTGACTTTCGTGCGGTAACGAAATGGTGCGAAACGTCCCAAAACATGAGTTTTCAGTCAAATGGAGTGAACCGGGGGCGTTCGTTGCGAAAAGTTCCGACGCAACATCGCTTAGTGAACTTGTGCATTAATGGCACCAGTTCTGCTCGTTTTGCATCGACTATCGTGCAGCAACGAAACGGTGCGAAACGCTTCAAAACATGAGTTTTTTGTAGCATGAAGTGGATCGGGCGTGTTCGTTGCGAAAAGTTCCGACGCAACTTCATTTAGCGAACTTGTGCGTTAATGGCACCAGTTCGGCCCGTTCTGCACCGACTTTCGAGCAGCAATGAAACAGTGCGAAACACCCCAAACCATGAGTTTTGGAACAAATGGAGTGAATCAGGTGCGTTCATTGCGAAAAATTCCGACGCGACATCGCTTAGCGAACTTGTGCATTAATGGCACCAGTTTAGCCCGTTTTGCACCGACTTTCGGGCGGGTAACGAAATGGTGCGAAACGCTTCAAACCAAGAGTTTTGTGTACAATGAATGGATCGGGCGCGTTCGTTGCGAAAAATTCCGTCGCGACATCGCTTAGCGAACTTGTGCGTTAATGGCACCAGTTCGGCCCGTTTTGCACCGACTTTCGTGCGGTAACGAAATGGTGCGAAACGTCCCAAAACATGAGTGTTGGATCAAATGAAGTGACGGGTGCGTTCGTTGTGAAAAATTCCGACGCAACATCGCTTAGCGAACTTGTGCGTTAGAGGCACCAGTTCTGCCCGTTTTGCATCGACTATCGTGCGGCAACGAAACGGTGCGAAACGCTTCAAAACATGAGTTTTGTGTACCATGAAGTAGATCGGGCGCGTTCGTTGCGAAAAGTTCCGACGCAACTTCGTTTAGCGAACTTGTGCGTTAATGGCACCAGTTCGGCGCATTTTGCACCGACTTTCATGCGGTAACGAAACGGTGCGAAACGTCCCAAAACATGTGTTTTGGGTCAAATGGAGTGAATCGGGGTGCGTTCGTTGCGAAAAATTCCGACGCGACATCGCTTAACGAACTTGTGCGTTAATGGCACCAGTTCGGCCTGTTTTGCACCGACTTTCGTGCAGTAATGAAAACGGTGCGAAACGCCCCAAAACATGAGTTTTGGGTTCAATGGTGTGGATCAGGTGCGTTCGTTGCGAAAAATTCCGACGCGGCTTCGCTTAACGAACTTGTGCATAAATGGCACCAGTTCGACCTGTTCTACAGCGACTTTCATGCCGTAACGAATCGGTATGAAACGCCCCAAACATGAGTTTTTCGGTCAAATGGAGTGAGTCGGGTGCGTTCATTTCGACAAATTCCAACGCAACATCACTTAGTGAACTTTTGCGTTAATGGCACCAGTTCGGCCCATTTTGCACCGACATTCATGCGGTAACGAAACGGTGCAAAACGTCCCAAAACATGAGTTCGTTGTGAAAAATTCCGACACGACATCGCTTAGCAAATTTGTGCGTTAATGGCGCCAGTTCGGCCCATTTTGCACCGACTTTTCGTGCCGTAATGAAACGGTGCGAAACGTCCCAAAACATGAGTTTTGTGTCAAATGGACTGAATCGGGTGCGTTTGTTGCGAAAAATTCCGACGCGACATTGCTTATCGAACTTGTGCGTTAATGGCACCAGTTCGGCCCGTTTTGCACCGAATTTCATGCAGAAAAGAAAACGGTGCGAAACACCCCAAAACATGAGTTTTCGGTCAAATAGAGTGAATCGGGCGCGTTCGTTGCGAAAAGTTCCGACGCAACTTCGTTTAGCGAACTTGTGCGTTAATGGCACCAGTTCGGCCCATTCTTCACCGACTTCTGAGCAGCAATGAAACGGTGCGAAACGCCCTAAAATATGAGTTTTGGGTGAAATGGAGTGGATCAGGTGCGTTCGTTGCGAAAAATTCCGACGCGACATCGCTAAACGATCTTGTGCATTAATGGCACCAGTTCAGCCCGCTTTGCACCGACTTTCGTGCCGTAACGAATCGGCACGAAACGCCAAAACATGACTTTTGGGTCCAATGTAGTGGATCGGGTGTGTTCGTTGCGAAAAATTCCGTCGCCACTTCGTTTAGCGAACTTATGCGTTAATGGCACCAGTTCGGCCCCGTTTTGCTCCAACTTTCATGAGGTAACGAAACAGTGCGAAACGCCCCAAAACATGAGTTTTCTGTCAAATGGAGTGAACCGGGGGCGTTCGTTGCGAAAAGTTCCGACGCAACATCGCTTAGTGAACTTGTGCGTTAATGGCACCAGTTCTACCCGTTTTGCATCGACTATCGTGCAGCAACGAAACGGTGCGAAACGCTTCAAAACATGAGTTTTTTGTAGCATGAAGTGGATCGGGCGTGTTCGTTGCGAAAAGTTCCGACGCAAGTTCGTTTAGCGAACTTATGCGTTAATGGCACCAGTTCGGCCCGTTCTGCACCAACTTTCGAGTAGCAAGAAACGATGCGAAACGCCCCAAAACATGAGTTTTGGGTCAAATGGAGTGAATCAGGTGCGTTTGTTGCGAAAAATTCCGACGCGACATCGATTAGCGAACTTGTGCGTTAATGGCAGCAGTTTAGCCCGTTTTGCACCGACTTTCGTGCGGTAACGAAATGGTGCGAAACATCCCAAAACATGAGTTTTTGGGTCAAACGGAGTGAATCGGGTGCGTTCGTTGCGAAAAATTCCGACGCGACATCGCTTAGAGAACTTGTGCGTTAAGGCACCAGTTCGGCCCGTTTTGCACCCGACTTTCGTGCGGTAACGAAATGGTGCGAAACGTCCCAAAATATGAGTGTTGGATCAAATGGAGTGACGGGTGCGTTCGTTGTGAAAAATTCCGACGCAATATCGCTTAGCGAACTTGTGCGTTAGAGGCACCAGTCCTACCCGTTTTGCATCGACTATCGTGCAGCAACGAAACGGTGCGAAACGCTTCAAAACATGGGTTTTGTGTACCATGAAGTGGATCGGGCGCGTTCATTGCGAAAAGTTCCGACGCAACTTCGTTTAGCGAACTTGTGCGTTAATGGCACCAGTTCAGCGCATTTTGCACCGACTTTCGTGCGGTAACGAAAACGGTGCGAAACGTCCCAAAACATGTGTTTTGGGTCAAATGGAGTGAATCGGGTGCGTTCGTTGCGAAAAATTCCGACGCGACATCGCTTAACGAACTTGTGCGTTAATGGCACCAGTTCGGCCTGTTTTGCACCGACTTTCGTGCAGTAAT
This sequence comes from Panicum miliaceum, assembly GCA_032594955.1. Taxonomy (NCBI): domain Eukaryota; kingdom Viridiplantae; phylum Streptophyta; class Magnoliopsida; order Poales; family Poaceae; genus Panicum; species Panicum miliaceum. Next base: position 15,401,101 of record CM064071.1, on the reverse strand, counting down.
GAAAACGGTGCAAAACGCCCCAAAACATGAGTTTTGGGTGAAATTGAGTGGATCGGGTGCGTTCGTTGCGAAAAATTCCGACGCGACATCGCTAAACGATCTTGTGCGTTAATGGCACCAGTTCAGCCCGCTTTGCACCGACTTTCGTGCCGTAACGAATCGGCACGAAACGCCAAAACATGACTTTTGGGTCCAATGTAGTGGATCGGGTGTGTTCGTTACGGCACCATTTCGTTACTGCACGATAGTCGATGCAAAATGGGTCGAACTGGTGCCATTAACGCACAAGTTCGCTAAGCGATGTTGCGTTGGAATTTTTCACAACGAACGCCCCCGATTCACTCCATTTGACTGAAAACTCATGTTTTGGGGCGTTTCGCACCGTTTCTTGCTGCTCGAAAGTTGGTGCAGAACGGGCCGAACTGGTGCCATTAACGCATAAGTTCGCTAAACGAACTTGCGTCGGAACTTTTCGCAACGAACACGCCCGATCCACTTCATGCTACAAAAAACTAATGTTTTGAAGCGTTTCGCACCGTTTCGTTGCTGCACGATAGTCGATGCAAAACGGGCAGATCTGGTGCCATTAACGCACAAGTTCACTAAGCGATGTTGCGTCGGAACTTTTCGCAACGAACGCCCCCCGGTTCACTCCATTTGACAGAAAAACTCATGTTTTGGGGCGTTTCGCACTGTTTCGTTACCTCATGAAAGTTGGAGCAAAACGAGCCGAACTGGTGCCATTAACGCATAAGTTCGCCTAAACGAAAGTGGCGACGGAATTTTTCGCAACGAACACACCCGATCCACTACATTGGACCCAAAAGTCATGTTTTGGCGTTTCGTGCCGATTCGTTACGGCACGAAAGTCGGTGCAAAGCGGGCTGAACTGTTGCCATTAACGCACAAGATCGTTTAGCGATGTCGCGTCGGAATTTTTCGCAACGAACGCACCCGATCCACTCCATTTCACCCAAAACTCATATTTTAGGGCGTTTCGCACCGTTTCATTGCTGCTCAGAAGTCGGTGAAGAATGGGCCGAACTGGTGCCATTAACGCACAAGTTCGCTAAACGAAGTTGCGTCGGAACTTTTCGCAACGAACGCGCCCGATTCACTCTATTTGACCGAAAACTCATGTTTTGGGGTGTTTCGCACCGTTTTCTTTTCTGCATGAAATTCGGTGCAAAACGGGCCGAACTGGTGCCATTAACGCACAAGTTTGATAAGCAATGTCGCGTCGGAATTTTTCGCAACAAACGCACCCGATTCAGTCCATTTGACACAAAACTCATGTTTTGGGACGTTTCGCACCGTTTCATTACCGCACGAAAGTCGGTGCAAAATGGGCCGAACTGGCGCCATTAACGCACAAATTTGCTAAGCGATGTCGCGTCGGAATTTTTCGCAACGAACGCACCCGATTCACTCTATTTGACCCAAAACTCATGTTTTGGGACGTTTTGCACCGTTTCGTTACCGCATGAATGTCGGTGCAAAATGGGCCGAACTGGTGCCATTAACGCAAAAGTTCACTAAGTGATGTTGCGTTGGAATTTGTCGAAATGAACGCACCCGACTCACTCCATTTGACCGAAAACTCATGTTTGGGGCGTTTCATACCGATTCGTTACGGCATGAAAGTCGGTGTAGAACGGGCCGAACTGGTGCCATTTATGCACAAGTTCATTAAGCGAAGCCGCGTCAGAATTTTTCGCAACGAACGCACCTGATCCACACCATTGAACCCAAAACTCAAGTTTTGGGGCGTTTCGCACCGTTTTCATTACTGCACGAAAGTCGGTGCAAAACAGGCCGAACTGGTGCCATCAACGCACAAGTTCGTTAAGCGATGTCGCGTCGGATTTTTTCGCAACGAACGCACCCGATTCACTCCATTTGACCCAAAACACATGTTTTGGGACGTTTCGCACCGTTTCGTTACCGCATGAAAGTCGGTGCAAAATGCGCCGAACTGGTGCCATTAACGCACAAGTTCGCTAAACGAAGTTGCGTCGGAACTTTTCGCAACGAACGCGCCCGATCTACTTCATGGTACACAAAACTCATGTTTTGAAGCGTTTCGCACCGTTTCGTTGCCGCACGATAGTCGATGCAAAACGGGCAGAACTGGTGCCTCTAACGCACAAGTTCGCTAAGCGATGTTGCGTCGGAATTTTTCACAACGAACGCACCCGTCACTTCATTTGATCCAACACTCATGTTTTGGGACGTTTCGCACCATTTCGTTACCGCACGAAAGTCGGTGCAAAACGGGCCGAACTGGTGCCATTAACGCACAAGTTCGCTAAGCGATGTCGCGACGGAATTTTTCGCAACGAACGCGCCCGATCCATTCATTGTACACAAAACTCTTGGTTTGAAGCTTTTCGCACCATTTCGTTACCGCCCGAAAGTCGGTGCAAAACGGGCTAAACTGGTGCCATTAATGCACAAGTTCGCTAAGCGATGTCGCGTCGGAATTTTTCGCAATGAACGCACCTGATTCACTCCATTTGATCCAAAACTCATGGTTTGGGGCGTTTCGCACTGTTTCATTGCTGCTCGAAAGTCGGTGCAGAACGGGCCGAACTGGTGCCATTAACGCATAAGTTCGCTAAATGAAGTTGCGTCGGAACTTTTCGCAACGTACACGCCCGATCCACTTCATGCTACAAAAAACTCATGTTTTGAAGCGTTTCGCACCGTTTCGTTGCTGCACGATAGTCGATGCAAAACGAGCAGAACTGGTGCCATTAATGCACAAGTTCACTAAGCGATGTTGCGTCGGAACTTTTCGCAACGAACGCCCCCGGTTCACTCCATTTGACTGAAAACTCATGTTTTGGGGCGTTTCGCACTGTTTCGTTACCTCATGAAAGTTGGAGCAAAACGAGCCGAACTGGTGCCATTAACGCATAAGTTCGCTAAACGAAGTGGCGACGGAATTTTTCGCAACGAACACACCCGATCCACTACATTGGACCCAAAAGTCATGTTTTGGCGTTTCGTGCCGATTCGTTACGGCACGAAAGTCGGTGCAAAGCGGGCTGAACTGTTGCCATTAACGCACAAGATCGTTTAGCGATGTCGCGTCGGAATTTTTCGCAACGAACGCACCCGATCCACTCCATTTCACCCAAAACTCATATTTTAGGGCGTTTCGCACCGTTTCATTGCTGCTCAGAAGTCGGTGAAGAATGGGCCGAACTGGTGCCATTAACGCACAAGTTCGCTAAACGAAGTTGCGTCGGAATTTTTCGCAACGAACGCACCCGATTCACTCTATTTGACCCAAAACTCATGTTTTGGGACGTTTTGCACCGTTTCGTTACCGCATGAATGTCGGTGCAAAATGGGCCGAACTGGTGCCATTAACGCAAAAGTTCACTAAGTGATGTTGCGTTGGAATTTGTCGAAATGAACGCACCCGACTCACTCCATTTGACCGAAAACTCATGTTTGGGGCGTTTCATACCGATTCGTTACGGCATGAAAGTCGGTGTAGAACGGGCCGAACTGGTGCCATTTATGCACAAGTTCATTAAGCGAAGCCGCGTCAGAATTTTTCGCAACGAACGCACCTGATCCACACCATTGAACCCAAAACTCAAGTTTTGGGGCGTTTCGCACCGTTTTCATTACTGCACGAAAGTCGGTGCAAAACAGGCCGAACTGGTGCCATTAACGCACAAGTTCGTTAAGCGATGTCGCGTCGGATTTTTTCGCAACGAACGCACCCGATTCACTCCATTTGACCCAAAACACATGTTTTGGGACGTTTCGCACCGTTTCGTTACCGCATGAAAGTCGGTGCAAAATGCGCCGAACTGGTGCCATTAACGCACAAGTTCGCTAAACGAAGTTGCGTCGGAACTTTTCGCAACGAACGCGCCCGATCTACTTCATGGTACACAAAACTCATGTTTTGAAGCGTTTCGCACCGTTTCGTTGCCGCACGATAGTCGATGCAAAACGGGCAGAACTGGTGCCTCTAACGCACAAGTTCGCTAAGCGATGTTGCGTCGGAATTTTTCACAACGAACGCACCCGTCACTTCATTTGATCCAACACTCATGTTTTGGGACGTTTCGCACCATTTCGTTACCGCACGAAAGTCGGTGCAAAACGGGCCGAACTGGTGCCATTAACGCACAAGTTCGCTAAGCGATGTCGCGACGGAATTTTTCGCAACGAACGCGCCCGATCCATTCATTGTACACAAAACTCTTGGTTTGAAGCTTTTCGCACCATTTCGTTACCGCCCGAAAGTCGGTGCAAAACGGGCTAAACTGGTGCCATTAATGCACAAGTTCGCTAAGCGATGTCGCGTCGGAATTTTTCGCAATGAACGCACCTGATTCACTCCATTTGATCCAAAACTCATGGTTTGGGGCGTTTCGCACTGTTTCATTGCTGCTCGAAAGTCGGTGCAGAACGGGCCGAACTGGTGCCATTAACGCATAAGTTCGCTAAATGAAGTTGCGTCGGAACTTTTCGCAACGTACACGCCCGATCCACTTCATGCTACAAAAAACTCATGTTTTGAAGCGTTTCGCACCGTTTCGTTGCTGCACGATAGTCGATGCAAAACGAGCAGAACTGGTGCCATTAATGCACAAGTTCACTAAGCGATGTTGCGTCGGAACTTTTCGCAACGAACGCCCCCGGTTCACTCCATTTGACTGAAAACTCATGTTTTGGGACGTTTCGCACCATTTCGTTACCGCACGAAAGTCAGTGCAAAACGGGCCGAACTGGTGCCATTAACGCACAAGTTCGATAAGCGATGTCGCGTCCGAATTTTTGTCAACAAACGCGCCCGATTCACTCTATTTGACCGAAAACTCATGTTTTGGCGTTTCGTGCCGATTCGTTACTGCACGAAAGTCAGTGCAAAACGGGCCGAACTGGTGCCATTAATGCACAAGTTCGATAAGCAATGTCGCGTCGGAATTTTTCGCAACGAACGCACTCGATTCAGTCCATTTGACACAAAACTCATGTTTTGGGACGTTTCGCACCGTTTCGTTACCGCACGAAAGTCGGTGCAAAATGTTCCGAACTGGCGCCATTAATGCACAAATTTGCTAAGTGATGTCGCGTCGGAATTTTTCGCAACGAACGCACCCGATTCACTCTATTTGACCCAAAACTCATGTTTTGGGACGTTTCGCACCGTTTCGTTACCGCACGAAAGTCGGTGCAAAACAGGCCGAACTGGTGCCATTAACGCACAAGTTCGTTAAGCGATGTCGCGTCGGAATTTTTCGCAACGAACGCACCCGATTCACTCCATTTGACCAAAAACACATGTTTTGGGACGTTTCGCACCGTTTCGTTACCGCACGAAAGTCGGTGCAAAATGCGCCGAACTGGTGCCATTAACGCACAAGTTCGCCAAGGGATGCAGCGTCGGAATTTTTCGCAATGAACGGACCCGATCCACTCCATTGGACCCAAAACTCATGTTTTGGTTCATTTCGCACCATTTCGTTACCGCATGAAACTTGATGCAAAACGGGCCGAACTGGAGCCATTAACTCATAAGTTCGCTAACCGAAGTTGCGTCGAAATTTTTTTCAACGAACGCTCCCGATCCACTCCACTGAACCTAAAACTCATGTTTTGGGGCGTTTCGCACCGTTTCGTTACTACACGAAAGTCGGTGCAAAACGGCCGAACTGGTGCCATTAACGCACAAGTTCGCTAAACGAAGTTGCGTCAGAATTTGTCGCAACGAACGCAGTCGGTTCTCTCCATTGGACCCAAAACTCATGTTTTCAGGCGTTTCGCACCATTTCGTTACTGCACGATAGTCGATGCAAAATGGGTCGAACTGGTGCCATTAACGCACAAGTTCGCTAAGCGATGTTGCGTTGGAATTTTTCGCAACGAACGCCCCCGATTCACTCCATTTGACTGAAAACTCATGTTTTGGGGCGTTTCGCACCGTTTTGTTACTACGCGAGAGTCGATGCAAAACGGGCCGAACTGGTGCCATTAACGCACAAGTTCGCTAAACGAAGTTGCGTCGGAATTTGTCGCAACGAACGCAGCCGGTCCACTCCATTGGACCCAAAACTCATGTTTTGAGGCGTTTCGCACCATTTCGTTACTGCACGATAGTCGATGCAAAATGGGCAGGAATGGTGCCATTAACGCACAAGTTCACTAAGCGATGTTGCGTCGGAATTTTTCACAACGAACGCACCCATCACTCCATTTGACCCAACACTCATGTTTTGGGACGTTTCGCACCATTTCGTTACCGCACGAAAGTCGGTGCAAAGCGGGCCGAACTGGTGCCATTACAGCACAAGTTCGCTAAGTGATGTTGCGTCGGAATTTTTCGCAACGAACTCCCCCGATTCACTCCATTTGACTGATAACTCATGTTTTGGGGCGTTTCGCACCGTTTCGTTACTACACGAGAGTCGATGCAAAACGGGCCGAACTGGTGCTATTAACGCACAAGTTCGCTAAACGAAGTTGCGTCGGAATTTGTCGCAACGAACGCAACCGGTCCACTCCATTGGACCCAAAACTCATGTTTTGAGGCATTTCGCACCATTTCGTTACTGCACGACAGTCGATGCAAAATGGGCAGAACTGGTGCCATTAACGCACAAGTTCGCTAAGCGATGTCGCGTCGGAATTTTTCGCAACGAACGCACTCGATTCACTCCATTTGACTGAAAACTCATGTTTTGGGGCGTTTCGCACCGTTTCGTTACTACACGAGAGTCGATGCAAAACGGGCCGAACTGTTGCTATTAACGCACAAGTTCGCTAAACGAAGTTGCGTCGGAATTTGTCGCAACGAACGCAACCGGTCCACTCCATTGGACCCAAAACTCATGTTTTGAGGCATTTCGCACCATTTCGTTACTGCACGACAGTCGATGCAAAATGGGCAGAACTGGTGCCATTAACGCACAAGTTCGCTAAGCGATGTCGCGTCGGAATTTTTCGCAACGAACGCACCCGATTCACTCCATTTGACCCAAAACTCAAGTTTTGGGACGTTTCACACCATTTCGTTACCGAACGAAAGTCGGTGCAAAACGGACTGAACTGGTGCCATTAATGCACAAGTTCGCTAAGCGATGTCGCGTCGGAATATTTTGTAACGAACGCACCTCATTCAGTCCATTTGACCCAAAACTCAAGTTTCGGGGTGTTTCGCATCGTTTCATTGCTGCTCGAAAGTCGGTGGACAACGGGCCGAACTGGTGCCATTAACGCACAAGTTCGCTAAATGATGTTGCGTCAGAACTTTTCGCAACGAACGCGCCCGATTCACTCCATTTGACCCAAAACTCATGTTTTGGGGTGTTTCGCACCGTTTTCTTTACTGCACGAAAGTCGGTGCAAAACGGGCCGAACTGGTGCCATTAACGCACAAGTTCGTTAAGCGATGTCGCGTCGGAATTTTTCACAACGAACGCACCCGTCACTCCATTTGACCCAACACTCATGTTTTGGGACGTTTCGCACCATTTCGTTACCGCACGAAAGTCGGTGCAAAACGGGCCAAACTGGTGCCATTAACGCATAAGTTCGCTGAACGAAGTGGCCACGGAATTTTTCGCGACGAACGCACCCGATCCACTACGTTGGACCCAAAACTCATGTTTTGGCGTTTCGTGCCGATTCATTACGGCACGAAAGTCGGTGCAAAGCGGGCCGAACTGGTGCTATTAACGCACAAGTTCGTTTAGTGATGTCGCGTCGGAATTTTTTGCAACGAACGCACCCGATTCACTCCATTTGACCCAAAACTTATGTTTTGAGGCATTTCGCACCGTTTCATTGCTGCTCAAAAGTCGGTGCAGAATGGGCCGAACTGGTGCCATTAACGCACAAGTTCGTTAAACGAAGTTGCGTCAGAACTTTTCGCAACGAACGCGCCCGATCCACTTCATGGTACACAAAACTCATGTTTTGAAGCGTTTCGCACCGTTTCGTTGCTGCACGATAGTCGATGCAAATCGGGCAGCACTGTTGCCTTTAACGCACAAGTTCGCTAAGCAATGTTGCGTCAGAATTTTTCGCAATGAACGCCCCGAATTCACTCCATTTGACTGAAAACTCATGTTTTGGGGCGTTTCGCACCGTTTCGTTACTACACGAAAGTCGGTGCAAAACGGGCCCAACTGGTGCCATTAACGCACAAGTTCGCTAAACGAAGTTGCGTCAGAATTTGTCGCAACGAACGCAGTCGGTCCTCTCCATTGGACCCAAAACTCATGTTTTCAAGCGTTTCGCACCATTTCGTTACTACACGATAGTCGATGCAAAATGGGCCGAACTGGTGCCATTAACGCACAAGTTCGCTAAGTGATGTTGCTTTGGAATTTTTCGAAACGAACGCCCCCGATTCACTCCATTTGACTGAAAACTCATGTTTTGGGGCGTTCGCACCGTTTCGTTACTACACGAGAGTCGATGCAAAATGGGCCGAACTGGTGCCATTAACGCACAAGTTCGCTAAACGAAGTTGCGTCGGAATTTGTCGCAACGAACGCAGCCGGTCCACTCCATTGGACCCAAAACTCATGTTTTGAGGCGTTTCGCACCATTTCGTTACTGCACGATAGTCGATGCAAAATGGGCAGGAATGGTGCCATTAACGCACAAGTTCGCTAAGCGATGTTGCGTCGGAATTTTTCACAACGAACTCACCCGTCACTCCATTTGACCCAACACTCATGTTTTGGGACGTTTCGCACCATTTCGTTACCGCACGAAAGTCGGTGCAAAACGGGCCGAACTGGTGCCATTAACGCATAAGTTCGCTAAACGAAGTGGCGACGGAATTTTTCGCAACGAACGCACCCGATCCACTACGTTGGACCCAAAACTCATGTTTTGGCGTTTCGTGCCGATTCGTTACGGCACGAAAGTCGATGCAAAATGGGCCGAACTGGTGCCATTAACGCACAAGTTCGCTAAGTGATGTGGCGTAGGAATTTTTCGCAACGAACTCCCCCGATTCACTCCATTTGACTGAAAACTCATGTTTTGGGGCGTTTCGCACCGTTTCGTTACTACACGAGAGTCGATGCAAAACGGGCCGAACTGGTGCTATTAACGCACAAGTTCGCTAAACGAAGTTGCGTCGGAATTTGTCGCAACGAACGCAACCGGTCCACTCCATTGGACCCAAAACTCATGTTTTGAGGCGTTTCGCACCATTTCGTTACTGCACGACAGTCGATGCAAAATGGGCAGAACTGGTGCCATTAACGCACAAGTTCGCTAAGCGATGTCGCGTCGGAATTTTTCGCAACGAACGCACCCGATTCACTCCATTTGACCCAAAACTCAAGTTTTGGGACGTTTCACACCATTTCGTTACCGAACGAAAGTCGGTGCAAAACGGACTGAACTGGTGCCATTAATGCACAAGTTCGCTAAGCGATGTCGCGTCGGAATTTTTTGTAACGAACGCACCTGATTCACTCCATTTGACCCAAAACTCATGTTTCGGGGTGTTTCGCACCGTTTCATTGCTGCTCGAAAGTCGGTGGAGAACGGGCCGAACTGGTGCCATTAACCCACAAGATCGCTAAATGAAGTTGCCTCAGAGCTTTTCGCAACGAACGCGCCCGATTCACTCCATTTGACCCAAAACTCATGTTTTGGGGTGTTTCGCACCGTTTTCTTTACTGCACGAAAGTCGGTGCAAAACGGGCCGAACTGGTGCCATTAACGCACAAGTTCGTTAAGCGATGTCGCGTCGGAATTTTTCACAACGAACGCACCCGTCACTCCATTTGACCCAACAATCATGTTTTGGGACGTTTCGCACCATTTCGTTACCGCACGAAAGTCGGTGCAAAATGGGCCGAACTAGTGCCATTAACGCATAAGTTCGCTAAACGAAGTGGCGACGGAATTTTTCGCAACGAACGCACCCGATCCACTACGTTGGACCCAAAAATCATGTTTTGGCGTTTCGTGCCGATTCGTTACGGCACGAAAGTCGGTGCAAAGCGGGCCGAACTGGTGCCATTAACGCACAAGTTCACTAAGCGATGTCGCGTCGGAATTTTTCGCAACGAACGCACCCGATTCACTCCATTTGACCCAAAACTCAAGTTTTGGGACGTTTCACACCATTTCGTTACCGAACGAAAGTCGGTGCAAAACGGACTGAACTGGTGCCATTAATGCACAAGTTCGCTAAGCGATGTTGCGTCGGAATATTTTGTAACGAACGCACCTGATTCACTCCATTTGACCCAAAACTCATGTTTCGGGGTGTTTCGCATCGTTTCATTGCTGCTCGAAAGTCGGTGGACAACAGGCCGAACTGGTGCCATTAACGCACAAGTTCGCTAAATGATGTTGCGTCAGAACTTTTCGCAACGAACGCGCCCGATTCACTCCATTTGACCCAAAACTCATGTTTTGGGGTGTTTCGCACCGTTTTCTTTACTGCACGAAAGACGGTGCAAAACGGGCCGAACTGGTGCCATTAACGCACAAGTTCGTTAAGCGATGTCGCGTCGGAATTTTTCACAACGAACGCACCCGTCACTCCATTTGACCCAACACTCATGTTTTGGGACGTTTCGCACCATTTCGTTACCGCACGAAAGTCGGTGCAAAACGGGCCAAACTGGTGCCATTAACGCATAAGTTCGCTGAACGAAGTGGCCACGGAATTTTTCGCGACGAACGCACCCGATCCACTACGTTGGACCCAAAACTCATGTTTTGGCGTTTCGTGCCGATTCATTACGGCACGAAAGTCGGTGCAAAGCGGGCCGAACTGGTGCTATTAACGCACAAGTTCGTTTAGTGATGTCGCGTCGGAATTTTTTGCAACGAACGCACCCGATTCACTCCATTTGACCCAAAACTTATGTTTTGAGGCATTTCGCACCGTTTCATTGCTGCTCAAAAGTCGGTGCAGAATGGGCCGAACTGGTGCCATTAATGCACAAGTTCGTTAAACGAAGTTGCGTCAGAACTTTTCGCAACGAACGCGCCCGATCCACTTCATGGTACACAAAACTCATGTTTTGAAGCGTTTCGCACCGTTTCAATGCTGCACGATAGTCGATGCAAATCGGGCAGAACTGTTGCCTTTAATGCACAAGTTCGCTAAGCAATGTTGCGTCAGAATTTTTCGCAATGAACGCCCCGGATTCACTCCATTTGACTGAAAACTCATGTTTTGGGGCGTTTCGCACCGTTTCGTTACTACACGAAAGTCGGTGCAAAACGGGCCCAACTGGTGCCATTAACGCACAAGTTCGCTAAACGAAGTTGCGTCAGAATTTGTCGCAACGAACGCAACCGGTCCACTCCATTGGACCCAAAACTCATGTTTTGAGGCGTTTCGCACCATTTCGTTACTGCACGACAGTCGATGCAAAATGGGCAGAACTGGTGCCATTAACGCACAAGTTCGCTAAGCGATGTCGCGTCGGAATTTTTCGCAACGAACGCACCCGATTCACTCCATTTGACCCAAAACTCAAGTTTTGGGACGTTTCACACCATTTCGTTACCGAACGAAAGTCGGTGCAAAACGGACTGAACTGGTGCCATTAATGCACAAGTTCGCTAAGCGATGTCGCGTCGGAATTTTTTGTAACGAACGCACCTGATTCACTCCATTTGACCCAAAACTCATGTTTCGGGGTGTTTCGCACCGTTTCATTGCTGCTCGAAAGTCGGTGGAGAACGGACCGAACTGGTGCCATTAACCCACAAGATCGCTAAATGAAGTTGCCTCAGAGCTTTTCGCAACGAACGCGCCCGATTCACTCCATTTGACCCAAAACTCATGTTTTGGGGTGTTTCGCACCGTTTTCTTTACTGCACGAAAGTCGGTGCAAAACGGGCCGAACTGGTGCCATTAACGCACAAGTTCGTTAAGCGATGTCGCGTCGGAATTTTTCACAACGAACGCACCCGTCACTCCATTTGACCCAACACTCATGTTTTGGGACGTTTCGCACCATTTCGTTACCGCACGAAAGTCGGTGCAAAATGGGCCGAACTAGTGCCATTAACGCATAAGTTCGCTAAACGAAGTGGCGACGGAATTTTTCGCAACGAACGCACCCGATCCACTACGTTGGACCCAAAAATCATGTTTTGGCGTTTCGTGCCGATTCGTTACGGCACGAAAGTCGGTGCAAAGCGGGCCGAACTGGTGCCATTAACGCACAAGTTCACTAAGCGATGTCGCGTCGGAATTTTTCGCAACGAACGCACCCGATTCACTCCATTTGACCCAAAACTCAAGTTTTGGGACGTTTCACACCATTTCGTTACCGAACGAAAGTCGGTGCAAAACGGACTGAACTGGTGCCATTAATGCACAAGTTCGCTAAGCGATGTTGCGTCGGAATATTTTGTAACGAACGCACCTGATTCACTCCATTTGACCCAAAACTCATGTTTCGGGGTGTTTCGCATCGTTTCATTGCTGCTCGAAAGTCGGTGGACAACAGGCCGAACTGGTGCCATTAACGCACAAGTTCGCTAAATGATGTTGCGTCAGAACTTTTCGCAACGAACGCGCCCGATTCACTCCATTTGACCCAAAACTCATGTTTTGGGGTGTTTCGCACCGTTTTCTTTACTGCACGAAAGTCGGTGCAAAACGGGCCGAACTGGTGCCATTAACGCACAAGTTCGTTAAGCGATGTCGCGTCGGAATTTTTCACAACGAACGCACCCGTCACTCCATTTGACCCAACACTCATGTTTTGGGACGTTTCGCACCATTTCGTTACCGCACGAAAGTCGGTGCAAAACGGGCCAAACTGGTGCCATTAACGCATAAGTTCGCTGAACGAAGTGGCCACGGAATTTTTCGCGACGAACGCACCCGATCCACTACGTTGGACCCAAAACTCATGTTTTGGCGTTTCGTGCCGATTCATTACGGCACGAAAGTCGGTGCAAAGCGGGCCGAACTGGTGCTATTAACGCACAAGTTCGTTTAGTGATGTCGCGTCGGAATTTTTTGCAACGAACGCACCCGATTCACTCCATTTGACCCAAAACTTATGTTTTGAGGCATTTCGCACCGTTTCATTGCTGCTCAAAAGTCGGTGCAGAATGGGCCGAACTGGTGCCATTAACGCACAAGTTCGTTAAACGAAGTTGCGTCAGAACTTTTCGCAACGAACGCGCCCGATCCACTTCATGGTACACAAAACTCATGTTTTGAAGCGTTTCGCACCGTTTCGTTGCTGCACGATAGTCGATGCAAATCGGGCAGCACTGTTGCCTTTAACGCACAAGTTCGCTAAGCAATGTTGCGTCAGAATTTTTCGCAATGAACGCCCCGAATTCACTCCATTTGACTGAAAACTCATGTTTTGGGGCGTTTCGCACCGTTTCGTTACTACACGAAAGTCGGTGCAAAACGGGCCCAACTGGTGCCATTAACGCACAAGTTCGCTAAACGAAGTTGCGTCAGAATTTGTCGCAACGAACGCAGTCGGTCCTCTCCATTGGACCCAAAACTCATGTTTTCAAGCGTTTCGCACCATTTCGTTACTACACGATAGTCGATGCAAAATGGGCCGAACTGGTGCCATTAACGCACAAGTTCGCTAAGTGATGTTGCTTTGGAATTTTTCGAAACGAACGCCCCCGATTCACTCCATTTGACTGAAAACTCATGTTTTGGGGCGTTCGCACCGTTTCGTTACTACACGAGAGTCGATGCAAAATGGGCCGAACTGGTGCCATTAACGCACAAGTTCGCTAAACGAAGTTGCGTCGGAATTTGTCGCAACGAACGCAGCCGGTCCACTCCATTGGACCCAAAACTCATGTTTTGAGGCGTTTCGCACCATTTCGTTACTGCACGATAGTCGATGCAAAATGGGCAGGAATGGTGCCATTAACGCACAAGTTCGCTAAGCGATGTTGCGTCGGAATTTTTCACAACGAACTCACCCATCACTCCATTTGACCCAACACTCATGTTTTGGGACGTTTCGCACCATTTCGTTACCGCACGAAAGTCGGTGCAAAACGGGCCGAACTGGTGCCATTAACGCATAAGTTCGCTAAACGAAGTGGCGACGGAATTTTTCGCAACGAACGCACCCGATCCACTACGTTGGACCCAAAACTCATGTTTTGGCGTTTCGTGCCGATTCGTTACGGCACGAAAGTCGATGCAAAATGGGCCGAACTGGTGCCATTAACGCACAAGTTCGCTAAGTGATGTGGCGTAGGAATTTTTCGCAACGAACTCCCCCGATTCACTCCATTTGACTGAAAACTCATGTTTTGGGGCGTTTCGCACCGTTTCGTTACTACACGAGAGTCGATGCAAAACGGGCCGAACTGGTGCTATTAACGCACAAGTTCGCTAAACGAAGTTGCGTCGGAATTTGTCGCAACGAACGCAACCGGTCCACTCCATTGGACCCAAAACTCATGTTTTGAGGCGTTTCGCACCATTTCGTTACTGCACGACAGTCGATGCAAAATGGGCAGAACTGGTGCCATTAACGCACAAGTTCGCTAAGCGATGTCGCGTCGGAATTTTTCGCAACGAACGCACCCGATTCACTCCATTTGACCCAAAACTCAAGTTTTGGGACGTTTCACACCATTTCGTTACCGAACGAAAGTCGGTGCAAAACGGACTGAACTGGTGCCATTAATGCACAAGTTCGCTAAGCGATGTCGCGTCGGAATTTTTTGTAACGAACGCACCTGATTCACTCCATTTGACCCAAAACTCATGTTTCGGGGTGTTTCGCACCGTTTCATTGCTGCTCGAAAGTCGGTGGAGAACGGGCCGAACTGGTGCCATTAACCCACAAGATCGCTAAATGAAGTTGCCTCAGAGCTTTTCGCAACGAACGCGCCCGATTCACTCCATTTGACCCAAAACTCATGTTTTGGGGTGTTTCGCACCGTTTTCTTTACTGCACGAAAGTCGGTGCAAAACGGGCCGAACTGGTGCCATTAACGCACAAGTTCGTTAAGCGATGTCGCGTCGGAATTTTTCACAACGAACGCACCCGTCACTCCATTTGACCCAACACTCATGTTTTGGGACGTTTCGCACCATTTCGTTACCGCACGAAAGTCGGTGCAAAATGGGCCGAACTAGTGCCATTAACGCATAAGTTCGCTAAACGAAGTGGCGACGGAATTTTTCGCAACGAACGCACCCGATCCACTACGTTGGACCCAAAAATCATGTTTTGGCGTTTCGTGCCGATTCGTTACGGCACGAAAGTCGGTGCAAAGCGGGCCGAACTGGTGCCATTAACGCACAAGTTCACTAAGCGATGTCGCGTCGGAATTTTTCGCAACGAACGCACCCGATTCACTCCATTTGACCCAAAACTCAAGTTTTGGGACGTTTCACACCATTTCGTTACCGAACGAAAGTCGGTGCAAAACGGACTGAACTGGTGCCATTAATGCACAAGTTCGCTAAGCGATGTTGCGTCGGAATATTTTGTAACGAACGCACCTGATTCACTCCATTTGACCCAAAACTCATGTTTCGGGGTGTTTCGCATCGTTTCATTGCTGCTCGAAAGTCGGTGGACAACAGGCCGAACTGGTGCCATTAACGCACAAGTTCGCTAAATGATGTTGCGTCAGAACTTTTCGCAACGAACGCGCCCGATTCACTCCATTTGACCCAAAACTCATGTTTTGGGGTGTTTCGCACCGTTTTCTTTACTGCACGAAAGTCGGTGCAAAACGGGCCGAACTGGTGCCATTAACGCACAAGTTCGTTAAGCGATGTCGCGTCGGAATTTTTCACAACGAACGCACCCGTCACTCCATTTGACCCAACACTCATGTTTTGGGACGTTTCGCACCATTTCGTTACCGCACGAAAGTCGGTGCAAAACGGGCCAAACTGGTGCCATTAACGCATAAGTTCGCTGAACGAAGTGGCCACGGAATTTTTCGCGACGAACGCACCCGATCCACTACGTTGGACCCAAAACTCATGTTTTGGCGTTTCGTGCCGATTCATTACGGCACGAAAGTCGGTGCAAAGCGGGGCCGAACTGGTGCTATTAACGCACAAGTTCGTTTAGTGATGTCGCGTCGGAATTTTTTGCAACGAACGCACCCGATTCACTCCATTTGACCCAAAACTTATGTTTTGAGGCATTTCGCACCGTTTCATTGCTGCTCAAAAGTCGGTGCAGAATGGGCCGAACTGGTGCCATTAATGCACAAGTTCGTTAAACGAAGTTGCGTCAGAACTTTTCGCAACGAACGCGCCCGATCCACTTCATGGTACACAAAACTCATGTTTTGAAGCGTTTCGCACCGTTTCGTTGCTGCACGATAGTCGATGCAAATCGGGCAGAACTGTTGCCTTTAATGCACAAGTTCGCTAAGCAATGTTGCGTCAGAATTTTTCGCAATGAACGCCCCGGATTCACTCCATTTGACTGAAAACTCATGTTTTGGGGCGTTTCGCACCGTTTCGTTACTACACGAAAGTCGGTGCAAAACGGGCCCAACTGGTGCCATTAACGCACAAGTTCGCTAAACGAAGTTGCGTCAGAATTTGTCGCAACGAACGCAGTCGGTCCACTCCATTGGACCCAAAACTCATGTTTTCAAGCGTTTCGCACCATTTCGTTACTACACGATAGTCGATGCAAAATGGGCCGAACTGGTGCCATTAACGCACAAGTTCGCTAAGCGATGTTGCTTTGGAATTTTTCGAAACGAACGCCCCCGATTCACTCCATTTGACTGAAAACTCATGTTTTGGGGCGTTCGCACCGTTTCGTTACTACACGAGAGTCGATGCAAAACGGCCGAACTGGTGCCATTAACGCACAAGTTCGCTAAACGAAGTTGCGTCGGAATTTGTCGCAACGAACGCAGCCGGTCCACTCCATTGGACCCAAAACTCATGTTTTGAGGCGTTTCGCA
>CM064071.1:15354754-15384078 GCA_032594955.1 Panicum miliaceum | reverse complement strand
ACATCATTTCGTTACCGCACGAAAGTCGGTGCAAAACGGGCCGAACGGGTGCCATTAACGCACAAGTTCGCTAAGCGATGTCGTGTCAGAATTTTTCGCAACGAACGCGCCCGATCCATTCATTGTACACAAAACTCATGGTTTGAAGCGTTTCGCACCATTTCGTTACTACACGATAGTCGATGCAAAATGGGCCGAACCGATGCCATTAACGCACAAGTTCGCTAAGCGATGTCGCGTCGGAATTTTTTGCAACGAACGCACCCGATTCACTCCATTTGACCCAAAACTCATGTTTTTGGATGTTTCGCACCATTTCGTTACCGCACGAAAGTCGGTGCAAAACGGGCTAAACTGGTGCCATTAACGCACAAGTTCGCTAAGCGATGTCGCGTCGGAATTTTTCGCAACGAACGCACCTGATTCACTCCATTTGACCCAAAACTCATGTTTTGGGGCGCTTCGCACCGTTTCATTGCTGCTCGAAAGTCGGTGCAGAACGGGCCGAACTGGTGCCATTAACGCACAAGTTCGCTAATCGAAGTTGCGTCGGAACTTTTCGGAACGAACACGCCCGATCCACTTCATGCTACAAAATACTCATGTTTTCAAGCGTTTCGCACCATTTCGTTACTGCACGATAGTCGATGCAAACGGGCAGAACCGATGCCATTAACGCACAAGTTCGCTAAGCGATGTCGCGTCGGAATTTTTTGCAACGAACGCACCCGATTCACTCCATTTGACCCAAAACTCATGTTTTTGGATGTTTCGCACCATTTCGTTACCGCACGAAAGTCGGTGCAAAACGGGCTAAACTGGTGCCATTAACGCATAAGTTCGCTAAACGAAGTGGCGACGGAATTTTTCGCAACGAACGCACCCGATCCACTACATTGGACCCAAAACTCATGTTTTGGCGTTTTGTGCCGATTCGTTACGGCACGAAAGTCGGTGCAAAGCGGGCCGAACTGGTGCCATTAACGCACAAGTTCGTTTAGCGATGTCGCGTCGGAATTTTCGCAACGAACGCACCCGATCCACTCCATTTCACCCAAAACTCATATTTTAGGGTGTTTCGCACCGTTTCATTGCTGCTCAAAAGTCGGTGCAGAATGGGCCGAACTGGAGCCATTAACGCACAAGTTCGCTAAGCGATGTTGCGTCAGAATTTTTCGCAACGAACGCCCCGGATTCACTCCATTTGACTGAAAACTCATGTTTTGGGGCGTTTCGCACCGTTTCGTTACTACACGAAAGTCGGTGCAAAACGGGCCCAACTGGTGCCATTAACGCACAAGTTCGCTAAACGAAGTTGCGTCAGAATTTGTGGCAACGAACGCAGTCGGTCCACTCCATTGGACCCAAAACTCATATTTTCAGGCATTTCGCACCATTTCGTGACTACACGATAGTCGATGCAAAATGGGCCGAACTGGTGCCATTAACGCACAAGTTCGCTAAGTGATGTTGCGTCGGAATTTTTCGCAACGAACGCCCCCGATTCACTCCATTTGACTGAAAACTCATGTTTTGGGGCGTTTCGCACCGTTTCGTTACTACACGAGAGTCGATGCAAAACGGGCCGAACTGGTGCTATTAACGCACAAGTTCGCTAAACGATGTTGCGTTGGAATTTGTCGCAACGAACGCAACCGGTCCACTCCATTGGACCCAAAACTCATGTTTTGAGGCATTTCGCACCATTTCGTTACTGCACGACAGTCGATGCAAAATGGGTAGAACTGCTGCCATTAACGCACAAGTTCGCTAAGCGATGTCGCGTCGGAATTTTTCGCAACGAACGCACCCGATTCACTCCATTTGACCCAAAACTCAAGTTTTGGGACGTTTCACACCATTTCGTTACCGAACGAAAGTCGGTGCAAAAACGGACTGAACTGGTGCCATTAATGCACAAGTTCGCTAAGCGATGTCGTGTCGGAATATTTTGTAACGAATGCACCTGATTCACTCCATTTGACCCAAAACTCATGTTTCGCACCGTTTCATTGCTGCTCGAAAGTCGGTGTAGAACGGGCCGAACTTGTGCCATTAACGCACAAGTTCGCTAAATGAAGTTGCGTCAGAACTTTTCGCAACGAACGCGCCCGATTCACTCCATTTGACCCAAAACTCATGTTTTGGGGTGTTTCGCACCGTTTTCTTTACTTCACAAAAGTCGGTGCAAAACGGGCCGAACTGGTGCCATTAACGCACAAGTTCGTTAAGCGATGTCGCGTCAGAATTTTTCACAACGAACGCACCCGTCACTCCATTTGACTCAACACTCATGTTTTGGGACGTTTCGCACCATTTCGTTACCGCACGAAAGTCGGTGCAAAACGGGCCGAACTGGTGCTACTAACGCATAAGTTCGCTAAACGAAGTGGCGACGGAATTTTTCGCAACGAACGCACCCGATCCACTACGTTGGACCCAAAACTCATGTTTTGGCATTTCGTGCCGATTCGTTACGGCACGAAAGTCGGTGCAAAGCGGGCCGAACTGGTGCCATTAACGCACAAGTTCGTTTAGTGATGTCGCATCGGAATTTTTTGCAACGAACGCACCCGATTCACTCCATTTGACCCAAAACTTATGTTTTGGGGCGTTCCGCACCGTTTCATTGCTGCTCAAAAGTCGGTGCAGAATGGGCCGAACTGGTGCCATTAACGCACAAGTTCGCTAAACGAAGTTGCGTCGGAACTTTTCGCAACGAACGCGCCCGATCCACTTCATGGTACACAAAACTCATGTTTTGAAGCGTTTCGCACCGTTTGGTTGCTGCACGATAGTCGATGCAAAACGGGCAGAACTGGTGCCTTTAACGCACAAGTTCGCTAAGCGATGTTGCGTCGGAATTTTTCGCAACGAACACCCCGGATTCACTCCATTTGACTGAAAACTCATGTTTTGGGGCGTTTCGCACCGTTTCGTTACTACAAAAAGTCGGTGCAAAACGGGCCCAACTGGTGCCATTAACGCACAAGTTCGGTAAACGAAGTTGCGTCAGAATTTGTCGCAACGAACGCAGTCGGTCCACTCCATTGGACCCAAAACTCACGTTTTCCGGCGTTTCGCACCATTTCGTTGCTGCACGGTAGTCGATGCAAAATGGGCCGAACTGGTGCCATTAACGCACAAATTCGCTAAGTGATGTTGCGTCGGAATTTTTCGCAACGAACGCCCCCGATTCACTCCATTTGACTGAAAACTCATGTTTTGGGGCGTTTCGCACCGTTTCGTTACTACATGAGAGTCGATGCAAAACGGGCCGAACTGGTGCCATTAACGCACAAGTTCGCTAAACGAAGTTGCGTTGGAATTTGTCGCAACGAACGCAACCGGTCCACTCCATTGGACCCAAAACTCATGTTTTGAGGCGTTTCGCACCATTTCGTTACTGCACGACAGTCGATGCAAAATGGGCAGAACTGGTGCCATTAACGCACAAGTTCGCTAAGCGATGTCGCGTCGGAATTTTTCGCAACGAATGCACCCGATTCACTCCATTTGACCCAAAACTCAAGTTTTGGGACGTTTCGCACCATTTCGTTACCGAACGAAAGTCGGTGCAAAACGGGCTGAACTGGTGCCATTAACGCACAAGTTCGCTAAGCGATGTCGCGTCGGAATTTTTTGCAACGAACGCACCTGATTCACTCCATTTGACCCAAAACTCATGTTTTGGGGCGTTTCGCACCGTTTCATTGCTGCTCGAAAGTCGGTGCAGAACGGGCCGAACTGGGTGCCATTAACGCACAAGTTCGCTAAACGAAGTTGCGTCCGAACTTTTCGCAACGAACGCGCCCGATTCATTCCATTTGACCCAAAACTCATGTTTTGGGGCGTTTCGCACCGTTTCATTGCTGCTCAAAAGTCGGTGCAGAATGGGCCGAACTGGTGCCATTAACGCACAAGTTCGCTAAACGAAGTTGCGTCGGAACTTTTCGCAACGAACGCGCCCGATCCACTTCATGGTACACAAAACTCATGTTTTGAAGCGTTTCGCACCGTTTCGTTGCTGCACGATAGTCGATGCAAAATGGGCAGAACTGGTGCCTCTAACGCACAAGTTCGCTAAGCGATGTTGCGTCGGAATTTTTCACAACGAACGCACCCGTCACTCCATTTGACCCAACACTCATGTTTTGGGATGCTTCACATCATTTCGTTACCGCACGAAAGTCGGTGCAAAACGGGCCGAACGGGTGCCATTAACGCACAAGTTCGCTAAGCGATGTCGTGTCAGAGTTTTTCGCAACGAACGCGCCCGATCCACTTCATGCTACAAAATACTCATGTTTTCAAGCGTTTCGCACCATTTCGTTTCTGCACGATAGTCGATGCAAACGGGCAGAACTGGTGCCATTAACGGACAAGTTCACTAAGCGACGTTGCGTCGGAACTTTTCGCAACGAACGCCCCCGATTCACTCCATTTGACTGAAAACTCATGTTTTGGGGCGTTTCGCACCGTTTCGTTACCTCATGAAAGTTGGAGCAAAACGGGCCGAACTGGTGCCATTAACGCATAAGTTCGCTAAACGAAGTGGCGACGGAATTTTTCGCAACGAACGCACCCGATCCACTACATTGGACCCAAAACTCATACTTTGGCGTTTTGTGCCGATTCGTTACGGCACGAAAGTCGGTGCAAAGCGGGCCGAACTGGTGCCATTAACGCACAAGTTCGTTTAGCGATGTCGCGTCGGAATTTTCGCAACGAACGCACCCGATCCACTCCATTTCACCCAAAACTCATATTTTAGGGTGTTTCGCACCGTTTCATTGCTGCTCAAAAGTCGGTGCAGAATGGGCCGAACTGGAGCCATTAACGCACAAGTTCGCTAAACGAAGTTGCGTCGGAACTTTTCGCAACGAATGCGCCCGATTCACTCTATTTGACCGAAAACTCATGTTTTGGGGCGTTTCGCACCTTTTTGTTTTCTGGACGAAAGTCGGTGCAAAACGGGCCGAATTGGGGCCATTAACGCTCAAGTTCGATAAGCAATGTCGCGTCCGAATTTTTCGCAACGAACGCACCCGATTCAGTCCATTTGACACAAAACTCATGTTTTGGGACGTTCGCACCGTTTCGTTAGCGCACGAAAGTCGGTGCCAAATGCGCCGAACTGGTGCCATTAACGCACAAGTTCGCTAAGGGATGTCGCGTCGGAATTTTTCGAAATGAACGGACCCGATCCAATCCATTGGACCCAAAACTCATGTTTTGGGTTATTTCGCACCATTTCGTTACCGCACGAAAGTTGATGCAAAACGGACCGAACTGGTGCCATTAACGCACAAGTTCGCTAACCGAAGTTGCGTCGGAATTTTTTGCAACTAACGCTCCCGATCCACTCCATTGGACCCAAAACTCATATTTTGGGGCATTTCGCACCGTTTCATTACTGCACGGAAGTCGGTGCAGAACGAGCCGAACTGGTGCCATTAACGCACAAGGTCGTTAAGCGATGTCGCATCGGAATTTTTCTCAACGAACGCACCCGATCCACTCCATATTTCGCACAATTTCGTCACCGCCCGAAAGTTGGTGCAAGACGGGCCGAACTGGTGTCATTAACGCACAAGTTTGCTAAACGAAGTTGCGTCGGAACTTTTCGCAACGAACGCGCCCGATCCACTTTATGGTACACAGAACTCATGTTTTGAAGCGTTTCGCACCATTTCGTTGCTACACGATAGTCGATGCAAAACGTGCAGAACTGGTGCCATTAACGCACATGTTCGCTAAGCGATGGTTCGTCGGAATTTTTCGCAACGAACGCCCCCGATTAACTCCATTTGGCTGAAAACTCATGTTTTGGGGCGTTTCGCACCGTTTCGTTACCTCATGAAAGTTGGAGCAAAACGGGCCGAACTGGTGCCATTAACGCATAAGTTCGCTGAACGAGGCAAAAAAATTTTTCGCAACGAACGCACCCGATCCACTCCATTGGACCCGAAACTCATGTTTTGGCCGTTTCGTGCCGATTCGTTACGGCACGAAAGTCGGTGCAAAGCGGGCCGAACTGGTGCCATTAACGCACAAGTTCGTTAAGCGATGTCGCGTCGGATTTTCTCACAACGAACGCACCCGATCCACTCCATTGGACCCAAAACTCATTTTTTGGGCCGTTTCGCACCGTTTTCTTTACTGCACGAAAGTCGGTGCAAAACGGGCCGATCTGGTGCCATTAACTCAAAAGTTCGTTTAGCGATGTCGCGTCGGAATTTTTCGCAACGAACGCACCCGATTCACTCCATTTGACTGAAAACTCATATTTTGGGGCGTTTCGCACCGTTTCGTTACTACATGAGAGTCGATGCAAAACGGGCCGAACTGGTGCCATTAACGCATAAGTTCGCTGAACGAAGTGGCGACAGAATTTTTCGCAACAAACGCACCCGATCCACTCCATTGGACCCAAAACTCATGTTTTGGCCGTTTCGTGCCGATTCGTTACGGCACGAAAGTCGGTGCAAAGCGGGCCGAACTGGTGCCATTAACGCACAAGTTCGTTAAGCGATGTCGCGTCGGATTTTCTCCCAACGAACGCACCCGATCCACTCCATTGGACCCAAAACTCATGTTTTGGGCCGTTTCGCACCGTTTTCTTTACTGCACGAAAGTCGGTGCAAAACGGGCCGAACTGGTGCCATTAACGCGAAAGTTCGTTTTGCGATGTCGCGTCGGAATTTTTCGCAACGAACGCACCCGATTCATTCCATTTGACCCAAAACTCATGTTTTGGGACGTTTCGCACCGTTTCGTTACCGCACGGAAGTCGGTGCAAAATGGGCCGAACTTGAGCCATTAACGCACAAGTTCACTATGTGATGATGCGTCGGAATTTTTCGCAACGAACGCACCCGATTCACTCCATTTGACCGAAAACTCATGTTTTGGGGCGTTTCACACCGTTTTCTTTACTACACGAAAGTCGGTGCACAACGGGCCAAACTGCTGCCATTAACGCACAAGTTCGTTAAGCAATGTCGCGTCGGAATTTTTCGCATCGAACGCACTCGATTCACTCCATTTGACCCAAACCTCATGTTTTGGGACGTTTCGCACCGTTTCCTTATCGCACGAAAGTCGGTGCAAAATGGGCCGACCTGGTGCCATTAACGCACAAATTCGCTAAGTGATGTTGCGTCGGAATTTTTTGCAACGAACGCTCCCGATCTACTCCATTGGACCCAAAACTCATATTTTGGGGCATTTCGCACCGTTTCATTACTGCACGAAAGTCGGTGCAGAACAGGCCGAACTGGTGCCATTAACGTACAAGTTCGCTAAGCGATGTCGCGTCGGAATTTTAAGCAAACCAACGCACCCGTTCTACTCCATTGGACCCCAAACTCTTGTTTTGGGACGTTTTGCACCGTTTCCTTTACTGCACGAAAGTCGGTGCAAAACGGGCCGAACTGGTGCCATTAACGTAAAAGTTCGTTTAGCGATGTCGCGTCGGAATTTTTCGCAATGAACGCACCCGATTCATTCCATTTGACCCAAAACTCATGTTTTGGGACGTTTCCCACCGTTTCGTTACCGCTCGAAAGTTGATGCAAAACGGGCCGAACTGGTGCCATTAACGCACAAGTTCGCAAACCGAAGTTGCGTCGGAATTTTTCGCAACGAACGCTCCCGATCCACTCCATTGGACCCAAAACTCATATTTTTGGGGCATTTCGCACTGTTTCATTACTGCACGGAAGTCGGTGCATAACGAGCCGAACTGGTGCCATTAACGAACAAGGTCGTTCAGCTATGTCGCGTCGGAATTTTTCGCAACGAGCGCACCCGATCCACTCCATTGGACCCAAAACAAAAGTTTTAGGTAATTTCGCACAATGTCATCACCGCCCGAAAGTTGGTGCAAGACGGGCCGAATTGGTGCCATTAACGCACAAGTTTGCTAAACGATGTCGCGTCAGAACTTTTCGCAACGAACGCGCCCGATCCACTTCATGGTACACAGAACTCATGTTTTGAAGCATTTCGCATTTCGTTGCTGCACGATAGTCAATGCAAAACGTGCAGAACTGGTGCCATTAACGCACAAGTTCGCTAAGCGATGGTTCGTCGGAATTTTTCGCAACGAACGCCCCCGATTAACTCCATTTGACTGAAAACTCATGTTTTGGGGCGTTTCGCACCGTTTCATTGCTGCTCGAAAGTCGGTGCACAACGGGCCGAACTGGTGCTATTAACGCATAAGTTCGCTAAATGAAGTTGCGTCGGAACTTTTCGCAACGCACACGCCCGATCCACTTCATGCTACAAAAAACTCATGTTTTGAAGCGTTTCGCACCGTTTCGTTTCTGCACGATAGTCGATGCAGAACGGGCAGAACTGGTGCCATTAACGCACAAGTTCACTAAGCGACGTCGCGTCGGAATTTTTCGCAACGAACGCACCCGATTCAGTCCATTTGACACAAAACTCATGTTTTGGGACGTTTCACACCGTTTCGTTACCGCACGAAAGTCGGTGCAAAATGCGCCGAACTGGTGCCATTAACGCACAAGTTCGCTAAGGAATGTCGCGTCGGAATTTTTCGCAACGAACGGACCCGATCCACTGCATTGGACCCAAAACTCATGTTTTGGGTCATTTCGCACCATTTCGTTACCACATGAAAGTTGATGCACAACGGGCCGAACTAGTGCCATTAACACACAAGTTCGCTAACCGAAGTTGCGTCGGAATTTTTTGCAACGAACGCTCCCGATCCACTCCATTGGACCCAAAACTCATATTTTAGGGCATTTCGCACCGTTTCATTACTGCACGAAAGTCGGTGCAGATCGGGCCGGACTGGTGCCATTAACGCACAAGTTCGCTAAGCGATGTCGCGTCGGAATTTTAATCAAACGAACGCACCCGTTCCACTCCATTGGACCCCAAACTCATGTTTTGGGGCATTTCGCACCGTTTTCTTTACGACACGAAAGTCGGTGCAAAACGGTCCAAACATGTGCCATTACGCAGCGAACGCACAAGTTCGCTAAGCGATGTTGCATCGGAATTTTTCGCAGCGAACGCACCCGATTCACTCCATTTGACCCGAAACTCATGTTTTGGGGCGTTTCGCACCGTTTTCTTTACTGCACGAAAGTCAGTGCAAAACGGGTCTAACTGGTGCCATTAACGCACAAGTTCGTTAAGCGATGTCGCGTCAGAATTTTTTGCAACGAACGGACCCAATCCACTCCATTGGACCCAAAACTCATGTTTTGGGTCATTTCGCACCATTTCGTTACTGCACGGAAGTCGGTGCAGAACGGGCCGAACTGGTGCCATTAACGCACAAGGTCGTTAAGCGATGTCGCGTCGGAATTTTTCGCAACGAACGCACCCGATCTACTCCATTGGACCCAAAACTCATGTTTTGGGCGTTTCGTGCCGTTTCGTTACGGCATGAAAGTTGGTGCAAAGCGGGCCGAACTTGTGCCATTAACGCACAAGTTCGTTAAGCGATGTCGCGTCGGATTTTCTCACAACGAACGCACCCGATCCACTCCATTGGACCCAAAACTCATGTTTTGAGGCGTTTCGCACCGTTTCCTTTACTGCACGAAAGTCGGTGCAAAACGAGCCGAACTGGTGCCATTAACGTAAAAGTTCGTTTAGCGATGTCGCGTCGGAATTTTTCACAATGAACGCACCCGATTCATTCCATTTGACCCAAAACTCATGTTATGGGACGTTTCGCACCGTTTCGTTACCGCACGAAAGTTGATGCAAAACAGGCCGAACAGGCCATTAACACACAAGTTTGCTAACCGAAGTTGCGTCGGAATTTTTCACAACGAACGCTCCCGATCCACTCCATTGGACCCAAAACTCATATTTTGGGGCATTTCGCACCGTTTCATTATTGCACGGAAGTCGGTGCAGAACGAGCCGAACTGGTGCCATTAACGCACAAGGTCGTTAAGCGATGTCGCGTCGAAATTTTTCACAACGAATGCACCCGATCCACTCCATATTTCGCATAATTTCGTCACCGCCCAGAAGTTGGTGCAAGACGGGCCGAACTGGTGCCATTAACGCACAAGTTTGCTAAACGAAGTTGCGTCGGAACTTTTCGCAACGAACGCGCCCGATCCACTTCATGGTACACAGAACTCATGTTTTGAAGCGTTTCGCACTGTTTCGTTGCTGCACGATAGTCGATGCAAAACGTGCAGAACTGGTGCCATTAACGCACAAGTTCGCTAAGCGATGGTTCGTCGGAATTTTTTGCAACGAACGCCCCCGATTAACTCCATTTGACTGAAAACTCATGTTTTGGGGCGTTTCGCACCGTTTCGTTACCTCATGAAAGTTGGAGCAAAACGGGCCGAACTGGTGCCATTAACGCATAAGTTCGCTAAACGAAGTGACGACAGAATTTTTCGCAACGAACGCACCCGATCCACTCCATTGGACCCAAAACTCATGTTTTGGCCGTTTCGTGCCGATTCGTTACGGCACGAAAGTCGGTGCAAAGCGGGCCGAACTGGTGCCATTAACGCACAAGTTCGTTAAGCGTGGTCGCGTCGGATTTTCTCACAACGAACGCACCCGATCCACTCCATTGGACCCAAAACTCATGTTTTGGGGCGTTTCGCACCGTTTCATTGCTGCTCGAAAGTCGGTGCATAACGGGCCGATCGGGTGCCATTAACGCACAAGTTCGCTAAACGGAGTGGTGTCGGAACTTTTCGCAATGAATGCGCCCGATCCACTCCATTTGACCCAAAACTCATGTTTTGGGACGTTTCGCACCGTTTCGTTACCGCACGAAAGTCGGTGCAAAATGGGCCGAACTTGTGGCATTAACGCACAAGTTCACTAAGTGATGTTGCGTCGGAATTTTTCGCAACGAACGCTCCCGATTCACTCCATTTCACCAAAAACTCATGTTTTGGGGCGTTTCACACCGTTTTCTTTACTGCACGAAAGTCGGTGCAAAACAGGCCGAATTGGTGCCATTAACGCACAAGTTCGTTAAGCAATGTCCCGTCGGAATTTTTCGCAACGAACACACCCGATTCACTCCATTTGACCCAAAACTCATGTTTTGGGATGTTTCGCACCGTTTCGTTATCGCACGAAAGTCGGTGCAAAATGGGCTGACCTAATGAGGACATCCTCCACTATTACCCGCTGGCAAAGACGCAACAAAGGGGGCCGAGTGGCCCAGTTGTAGTCGGGCGGCGACCGTGTGAGCCTCCGAATAATCCCACCTTGCTTAGCTTGGGAGAAGGAAGCCACCTTAAAAGGGAGAGCCACCCTTCCCCTATTGGACTAGTCTTTTAGGGAGATTGGGCCTTTCCCCCAGTGGGTGTGCCTAAGAACTGTTGGAGTCTGGGCAACCTTAATTTATTGGGCCTCGGCCAACCCCACCTGGGCCGGATGCATCATTTGGTATCACAGCTGGGCCATTGTTTAAGGGGGTGGGACTGATGAGGACATCCTCCACTATTACCCGCTGGCAAAGATGCAACAAAGGGGGCCGAGTGGCCCAGTTGTAGTCGGGCGGCGACCGTGTGAGCCTCTGAATAATCCCAACTTGCTTAGCTTGGGAGAAGAGAGCCACCTTAAAAGGGAGAGCCACCCTTCCCCTATTGGACTAGTCTTTTAGGGAGATTGGGCCTTACCCCGAGTGGGTGTGCCTAAGAACTGTTGGAGTCCGGGCAACCTTAATTTATTGGGCCTCGGCCAACCCCACCTGGGCCGGCTGCATCATGATCTGGTGCCATTAACGCAAAAATTCGCTAAGTGATGTTGCGTCGGAATTTTTTGCAACGAGCGCTCCCGATCTACTCCATTGGACCCAAAACTCATATTTTTGGGCATTTCGCACCGTTTCATTACTGCACGAAAGTCGGTGCAGAACGGGCCGAACTGGTGCCATTAACGCACAAGTTCGCTAAGCGATGTCGCGTCGGAATTTTAAGCAAACGAACGCACCCGTTCCACTCCATTGGACCCCAAACTCATGTTTTGGGGCGTTTCGCACCGTTTTCTTTACTGCACCAAAGTCGGTACAAAACGGGCCGAACTGGTGCCATTAATGTAAAAGTTCGTTTAGCGATGTCGCGTCGGAATTTTTCGCAATGAACGCACCCGATTCATTCCATTTGACCCAAAACTCATGTTTTGGGACGTTTCACACAGTTTCGTTACCACACGAAAGTTGATGCAAAACGGGCCGAACTGGTGCCATTAACGCACAAGTTCGCTAACCGAAGTTGCGTCGGAATTTTTCGCAACGAACGCTCCCGATCCACTCCATTGGACCCAAAACTCATATTTTGGGGCGTTTCGCACCGTTTTCTTTAAGACACGAAAGTTGGTGAAAAATGGGCCGACTGGTGCCATTAACGCACAAGTTCGCTAAGTGATGTTGTGTCGGAATTTTTCGCAACGAACGCACCCGATTCACTCCATTTAACCCAAAACTCATGTTTTTGCGGAATTTCGCACCATTTCGTTACCGCCCAAAAGTTGGTGCAAGACGGGCCGAAATGGTGCCATTAACGCACAAGTTCGCTAAACGAAGTTGCATCAGAATTTTTCGCAACGAACGCGCCCGATCCACTTCATTGTACACGAAACTCATGTTTTGAAGCGTTTCGCACCGTTTCGTTGCTGCACGATAGTCGATGCAAAACGGGCAGAACTGGTGCCATTAACGCACAACTTCGCTAAGCGATGGTTCGTCGGAACTTTTCGCAACGAACGCCCCCGATTCACTCAATTTGACTGAAAACTCATATTTTGGGGCGTTTCGCACCGTTTCGTTACCTCATGAAAGTTGGAGCAAAACGGGCCGAACTGGTGCCACTAGCGCATAAGTTCGCTAAACGAATTGGCGACGGAATTTTTCGCAACGAACGCACCCGATCTACTCCATTGGACCCAAAACTCATGTTTTGGGCGTTTCGTGCCGATTTGTTATGGCACGGAAGTTGGTGCAAAGCGGGGCGGACTGGTGCCATTAACGCACAAGTTCGTTAAGCGATGTCGCGTCGGAACTTCTCACAACGAACGCACCCGATCCACTCCATTGGACCCAAAACTCATGTTTTGGGTCATTTCGCACCATTTCGTTACCGCACGAAAGTTGATGCAAAATGGGCCGAAATGGTGCCATTAACGCACAAGTTCGTTTACCGATGTCGCGTCGGAAATTTTCGCAACGAACGCACCCGATTCATTCCATTTGACCCAAAACTCATGTTTTGGGACGTTTCGCACCGTTTCGTAACCGCACGAAAGTCGGTGCAAAATGGGCCGAACTAGTTAATATTAACGCGCAAGTTCACTAAGTGATGTTGCGTCGGAATATTTCGCAACGAACACACCCGATCCACTCCATTAGACCCAAAACTCATGTTTTGGGTAATTTCGCACAATTTCGTCACCGCCCGAAAGTTGGTGCAAGACGGGTTGAATTGGTGCTATTAACGCACAAGTTCGCTAAATGAAGTTGCATCGGAATTTTTCGCAATGAACGCGCCCGATCCACTTCATGGTACACAAAACTCATGTTTCGAAGCATTTCGCACCATTTCGTTGCTGCATGATAGTCGATGCAAAATGGGAAGAACTGGTGCCATTAACGCATAAGTTCGTTAAGCGATGTCGCGTCGGAATTTCTCACAACGAACGCACCCGATCCACTCCATTGGACCCAAAACTCATGTTTTGGGGAGTTTCGCACCGTTTTCTTTACTGCACGAAAGTCGGTGCAAAACGGGCCGAACTGGTGCCATTAATGCACAAGTTCGTTTAGTGATGTCGCGTCATAATTTTTCGCAAGGAACGCACCCGATTCATTCCATTTGACCCAAAACTCATGTTTTGGGACGTTTCGCACCGTTTCGTAACCGCACGAAAGTCGGTGCAAAATGGGCCGAACTGGTTAATATTAACGCACAAGTTCACTAAGTGATGTTGCGTCGGAATTTTTCGCAACGAACGCACTCGATTCACTCCATTTGACGGAAAACTCATGTTTTGGGGTGTTTCACACCGTTTTCTTTACTGCACGAAAGTCGGTGCAAAATGGGCCGACCTGGTGCCATTAACGCACAAGTTCGCTAAGTGATGTTGCGTCGGAATTTTTTGCAACGAACGCTCCCGATCTACTCCATTGGACCCAAAACTCAATTTTGGGGCATTTCGCACCGTTTGATTACTGCACGAAAGTCGGTGCAGAACGGGCCGAACTTGTGCCATTAACG
The DNA here is from genome assembly GCA_032594955.1 of Panicum miliaceum. NCBI lineage: Eukaryota > Viridiplantae > Streptophyta > Magnoliopsida > Poales > Poaceae > Panicum > Panicum miliaceum. Next base: position 15,369,826 of record CM064071.1, on the reverse strand, counting down.
CCCAAGTTCTCTAAGCGATGTCGCGTCGGAATTTTAAGCAAACGAACGCACCTGTTTCACTCCATTGGACCCCAAATTCATGTTTTGGGGCGTTTCGCACCGTTTTCTTTAAGGCACAAAAGTCGGTGAAAAATGGGCCGACTGGTGCCATTAACGCACAAGTTCGCTAAGTGATGTTGCGTCGAAATTTTTTGCAACGAACGCACCCGATTCACTCCATTTAACCCAAAACTCATGTTTTTGGGGAATTTCGCACCATTTCGTTACCGCCCAAAAGTTGGTGCTAGACGGGCCGAACTGGTGCCATTAACGCACAAGTTCACTAAACGAAGTTGTGTCGGAATTTTTCGCAACGAACGCGCCCGATACACTTCATTGTACACGAAACTCATATTTTGAAGCGTTTCGCACCGTTTCGTTGCTGCACGATAGTCGATTCAAAATGGGCCGAACAGGTGCCATTAACGCACAAGTTCGCAAAGCGATGTCGCGTCAGAATTTTTCGCAACGAACGCACCCGATCCACTCCATTGGACCCAAAACTCATGTTTTGGGTAATTTCGCACAATTTCGTCACCGCCCGCAAGTTGGTGCAAGACGGGTTGAACTGGTGCCATTAACGCACAAGTTCGCTAAATGAAGTTGCGTCGGAACTTTTTGCAACGAACGCGCCCGATCCACTTCATGGTACACAAAACTCATGTTTTGAAGCGTTTCGCACCATTTCGATGCTGCACGATAGTCGAAGCAAAATGGGCAGAACTTGTGCCATTGACGCATAAGTTCGTTAAGCGATGTCGCGTCGGAATTTCTCACAACGAACGCACCCGATCCACTCCATTGGACCCAAAACTCATGTTTTGTGGAGTTTCGCACCGTTTTCTTTACTCCACGAAAGTCGGTGCAAAACGGGCCGAACTGGTGCCATTAACGCACAAGTTCGTTTAGTGATGTCGCGTCGGAATTTTTCGCAAGGAACGCACACGATTCATTCCATTTGCCCCAAAACTCATGTTTTGGGACGTTTCGCACCGTTTCGTTACCGCACGAAAGTCGGTGCAAAATGGGTCGAACTGGTTAATATTAACACACAAGTTCACTAAGTGATGTTGCGTCGGAATTTTTCGCAACGAACGCACCCGATTCACTCCATTTGATCGAAAACTCATGTTTTGGGGCGTTTCACACCGTTTTCTTTACTGCACGAAAGTCAGTGCAAAACGGGCCGAACTGGTGCCATTAACGCACAAGTTCGTTAAGCAATGTCGCGTCGGAATTTTTCGCAACGAACGCACCCGATTCACTCCATTTGACCCAAAACTCATGTTTTGGGACGTTCGCACCATTTCGTTACCGCACGAAAGTCGGTGCAAAATGGGCCGACCTGGTGCCATTAACGCACAAGTTCGCTAAGTGATGTAGCGTCGGAATTTTTTGCAACGAACTCTCCCGATCTACTCCATTGGACCCAAAACTCATATTTTGGGGAATTTCGCACCGTTTCATTACTGCACGAAAGTCGGTGCAGAACGGGCCGAACTTGTGCCATTAACGCACAAGTTCTCTAAGCGATGTCGCATCGGAATTTTAAGCAAACGAACGCACCCGTTCCACTCCATTGGACCCCAAACTCATGTTTGGGGCGTTTTGCACCGTTTTCTTTACTGCACGAAAGTCGGTGCAAAACGGGCCGAGCTGGTGCCATTAACGCACAAGTTCGCTAAGCGATGTCGCGTCAGAATTTTAAGCAAACGAACGCACCCGTTCGACTCCATTGGACCCCAAACTCATGTTTTGGGGTGTTTCACACCGTTTTCTTTACTGCACCAAAGTCGGTGCAAAACGGGCTGAACTGGTGCCATTAACGCACAAGTTCACTAAGCGATGTTGCGTCGGAATTTTTCGCAACGAACGCCCCCAATTCACTCCATTTGACTGAAAACTCATGTTTTGGGGCATTTCGCACAGTTTCGTTACCTCATGAAAGTTGGAGCAAAACAGTCCGAACTGGTGCCATTAACGCACAGGGTCGTTAAGCGATGTCGCATCCGAATTTTTGGCAACGAACGCACCCGATTCATTCCATTGGACCCAAAACTCATGTTTTGGGTAATTTCGCACCGTTTCGTCACCGCCCGAAAGTTGGTGCCAGACGGGCCGAACTGGTGCCATTAACGCACAAGTTCGCTAACTGAAATTGCGTCGGAATTTTTCCCAACGAACGCTCCTGATCCACTCCATTGGACCCAAAACTCATATTTTGGGGCATTTCGCACCGTTTCATTACTGCACGGAAGTCGGTGCGGAACAAGCCGAGCTGGTGCCATTAACGCACAAGGTCGTTAAGTGATGTTGCGTCGGAATTTTTCGCAACGAACCCACCCGATCCACTCCATTGGACCCAAAACAAATGTTTTGGGTAATTTCGCACAATTTCGTCACCGCCCGAAAGTTGGTGCAAGACGGGTGCCATTAACTCATGTTTTGAAGCGTTTCGCACCGTTTCATTGCTGCACGATAGTCGATGCAAAATGTGCAGAACTGGTGCCATTAACGCGCAAGTTCGCTAAGCGATGGTTCGTCGGAACTTTTCGCAACGAACGCCCCCGATTCACTCCATTTGACCCAAAACTCATGTTTTGGGACGTTTCGCACCGTTTCGTTATCGCACGAAAGTCGGTGCAAAATGGGCCGACCTGGTGCCATTAACGCACAAATTCGCTAAGTGATGTTGCGTCGGAATTTTTTGCAACGAACGCTCCCGATCCTCTCGATTGGACCCAAAACTCATATTTTGGCGCATTTCGCACCGTTTCATTACTGCATGAAAGTCGGTGCAGAACGGGCCAAACTGGTGCCCATTAACGCCCAAGTTCGCAACGAACGCACCCGATTCACTCCATTTGACCCAAAACTCATATTTTGGGACGTTTCGCACCGTTTCGTTACCGCATGAATGTCGGTGCAAAATGGGCCGAACTGGTGCCATTAACGCACAAGTTCGCTAAGTGATGTTGCGTCGGAATTTTTCGCAACGAACGCCCCCGATTCACTCCATTTGACCCAAAACTCATGTTTTGGGGAATTTCGCACCATTTCGTTACCGCCCCAAAGTTGGTGCAAGATGGGCCGAACTCGTGCCATTAACACACAAGTTCGCTAAATGAAGTTGCGTCGGAATTTTTCGCAACGAACGCCCCCGATCCTCTCGATTGGACCCAAAACTCATATTTTGGGGCATTTCGCACCGTTTCATTACTGCACGAAAGTCGGAGCAGAACGGGCCAAACTGGTGCCCATTAACGCCCAAGTTCGCTAAGCGATGTTGCATCGGAATTTTTCGCAACGAACGCCCCCGATTCACTCCATTTGACTGAAAACTCATGTTTTGGGGTATTTCGCACCGTTTCGTTACCTCATGAAAGTTGGAGCAAAACGGGCCGAACTGGTGCCATTAACGCATAAGTTCGCAAAACGAAGTGGCGACAGAATTTTTCAAAACGAACGCACCCAACCACTCCATTGGACCCAAAACACATGTTTTGGGCGTTTCGTACCGATTTGTTACGGCACGGAAGTCCATGCAAATTGGGCCGAACTGATGCCATTAACGCACAAGGTCGTTAAGCGATGTCGCGTCGGAATGTTTCGCAACAAACGCACCCGATTCAATCCATTTGACTGAAAACTCATGTTTTGAGGCGTTTCGCACCTTTTCGTTACCTGAGGAAAGTTGGAGCGAAATGGGCCGAACTGGTGCCATTAACGCACAAGTTCGCTAAGCGATGTCGCGCCAGAATTTTAAGCAAACGAACGCACCCGTTCCACTCCATTGGACCCAAAACTCATGTTTTGGGGCGTTTCGCACCGTTTTCTTTACTGCACGAAAGTCGGTGCAAAACGGGCCGAGCTGGTGCCATTAACGCACAAGTTCGCTAAGCGATGTCGCGTCAGAATTTTAAGCAAACGAACGCACCCGTTCGACTCCATTGGACCCCAAACTCAGGTTTTGGGGTGTTTCACACCGTTTTCTTTACTGCACCAAAGTCGGTGCAAAACGGGCCGAACTGGTGCCATTAACGCACAAGTTCGCTAAGCGATGTTGCGTCGGAATTTTTCGCAACGAACGCCCCCAATTCACTCCATTTGACTGAAAACTCATGTTTTGGGGCATTTCGCACAGTTTCGTTACCTCATGAAAGTTGGAGCAAAACGGGCCGAACTGGTGCCATTAACTCACAAGGTCGTTAAGCGATGTCGCGTCAGAATTTTTCGCAACAAATGAACCCGATTCAATCCATTTGACTGAAAACTCATGTTTTGAGGCGTTTTGCACCTTTTCGTTACCCCACGAAAGTTGGAGCAAAATTGGCCGAACTGGTGCCATTAACGCACCAGTTCGTTAAGCGATGTCGCTTCAAAATTTTTCACAACGAACGCACCCGATCCACTCCATTGGACCCAAAACTCATGTTTTGTGCGTTTCGTGCCGATTCGTTACGGCACGAAAGTCGGTGCAAAGCGGGCCGAACTGGTGCCATTAACGCACAAGTTCGTTACGCGATGTCGCGTCGGAATTTTTCACAACCAACGCACGCGATCCACTCCATTGGACCCAAAACTCATGTTTTGGGGCGTTTTGCACCGTTTTCTTTACTGCACGAAAGTCGGTGCAAAATGGGCCGAACTGGTGCCATTAACGCACAAGTTCGTTTAGCGATGTCGCGTCGGAATTTTTCGCAACGAACGCACCCGATTCACTCCATTTGACCCAAAACTCATATTTTGGGACGTTTCGCACCGTTTCGTTACCGCATGAATGTCGGTGCAAAATGGGCCGAACTGGTGCCATTAACGCACAAGTTCGCTAAGTGATGTTGCGTCGGAATTTTTCGCAACGAACGCCCCCGATTCACTCCATTTGACCCAAAAATCATGTTTTGGGGAATTTCGCACCATTTCGTTACCGCCCCAAAGTTGGTGCAAGATGGGCCGAACTGGTGCCATTAACACACAAGTTCGCTAAATGAAGTTGCGTCGGAATTTTTCGCAACGAACGCCCCCGATCCTCTCGATTGGACCCAAAACTCATATTTTGGGGCATTTCGCACCGTTTCATTACTGCACGAAAGTCGGTGCAGAACGGGCCAAACTGGTGCCCATTAACGCCCAAGTTCGCTAAGCGTTGTTGCATCGGAATTTTTCGCAACGAACGCCCCCGATTCACTCCATTTGACTGAAAACTCATGTTTTGGGGCATTTCGCACCGTTTTGTTACCTCATGAAAGTTGGAGCAAAACGGGCCGAACTGGTGCCATTAACGCATAAGTTCGCAAAACGAAGTGGCGATAGAATTTTTCAAAACGAACGCACCCAACCACTCCATTGGACCCAAAACACATGTTTTGGGCGTTTCGTACCGATTTGTTACGGCACGGAAGTCCATGCAAATTGGGCCGAACTGATGCCATTAACGCACAAGGTCGTTAAGCGATGTCGCGTCGGAATGTTTCGCAACAAACGCACCCGATTCAATCCATTTGACTGAAAACTCATGTTTTGAGGCGTTTCGCACCTTTTCGTTACCTGACGAAAGTTGGAGCGAAATGGGCCGAACTGGTGCCATTAACGCACAAGTTCGCTAAGCGATGTCGCGCCAGAATTTTAAGCAAACGAACGCACCCGTTCCACTCCATTGGACCCAAAACTCATGTTTTGGGGCGTTTCGCACCGTTTTCTTTACTGCACGAAAGTCGGTGCAAAACGGGCCGAGCTGGTGCCATTAACGCACAAGTTCGCTAAGCGATGTCGCGTCAGAATTTTAAGCAAACGAACGCACCCGTTCGACTCCATTGGACCCCAAACTCAGGTTTTGGGGTGTTTCACACCGTTTTTTTACTGCACCAAAGTCGGTGCGAAACGGGCCGAACTGGTGCCATTAACGCACAAGTTCGCTAAGCGATGTTGCGTCGGAATTTTTCGCAACGAACGCCCCCAATTCACTCCATTTGACTGAAAACTCATGTTTTGGGGCATTTCGCACAGTTTCGTTACCTCATGAAAGTTGGAGCAAAACGGGCCGAACTGGTGCCATTAACTCACAAGGTCGTTAAGCGATGTCGCGTCAGAATTTTTCGCAACAAATGAACCCGATTCAATCCATTTGACTGAAAACTCATGTTTTGAGGCGTTTTGCACCTTTTCGTTACCCCACGAAAGTTGGAGCAAAATTGGCCGAACTGGTGCCATTAACGCACCAGTTCGTTAAGCGATGTCGCTTCAAAATTTTTCACAACGAACGCACCCGATCCACTCCATTGGACCCAAAACTCATGTTTTGTGCGTTTCGTGCCGATTCGTTACGGCACGAAAGTCGGTGCAAAGCGGGCCGAACTGGTGCCATTAACGCACAAGTTCGTTACGCGATGTCGCGTCGGAATTTTTCACAACCAACGCACGCGATCCACTCCATTGGACCCAAAACTCATGTTTTGGGGCGTTTTGCACCGTTTTCTTTACTGCACGAAAGTCGGTGCAAAATGGGCCGAACTGGTGCCATTAACGCACAAGTTCGTTTAGCGATGTCGCGTCGGAATTTTTCGCAACGAACGCACCCGATTCACTCCATTTGACCCAAAACTCATATTTTGGGACGTTTCGCACCGTTTCGTTACCGCATGAATGTCGGTGCAAAATGGGCCGAACTGGTGCCATTAACGCACAAGTTTGCTAAGTGATGTTGCGTCGGAATTTTTCGCAACGAACGCCCCCGATTCACTCCATTTGACCCAAAAATCATGTTTTGGGGAATTTCGCACCATTTCGTTACCGCCCCAAAGTTGGTGCAAGATGGGCCGAACTGGTGCCATTAACACACAAGTTCGCTAAATGAAGTTGCGTCGGAATTTTTCGCAACGAACGCCCCCGATCCTCTCGATTGGACCCAAAACTCATATTTTGGGGCATTTCGCACCGTTTCATTACTGCACGAAAGTCGGTGCAGAACGGGCCAAACTGGTGCCCATTAACGCCCAAGTTCGCTAAGCGTTGTTGCATCGGAATTTTTCGCAACGAACGCCCCCGATTCACTCCATTTGACTGAAAACTCATGTTTTGGGGAATTTCGCACCGTTTTGTTACCTCATGAAAGTTGGAGCAAAACGGGCCGAACTGGTGCCATTAACGCATAAGTTCGCAAAACGAAGTGGCGATAGAATTTTTCAAAACGAACGCACCCAACCACTCCATTGGACCCAAAACACATGTTTTGGGCGTTTCGTACCGATTTGTTACGGCACGGAAGTCCATGCAAATTGGGCCGAACTGATGCCATTAACGCACAAGGTCGTTAAGCGATGTCGCGTCGGAATGTTTCGCAACAAACGCACCCGATTCAATCCATTTGACTGAAAACTCATGTTTTGAGGCGTTTCGCACCTTTTCGTTACCTGACGAAAGTTGGAGCGAAATGGGCCGAACTGGTGCCATTAACGCACAAGTTCGCTAAGCGATGTCGCGCCAGAATTTTAAGCAAACGAACGCACCCGTTCCACTCCATTGGACCCAAAACTCATGTTTTGGGGCGTTTCGCACCGTTTTCTTTACTGCACGAAAGTCGGTGCAAAACGGGCCGAGCTGGTGCCATTAACGCACAAGTTCGCTAAGCGATGTCGCGTCAGAATTTTAAGCAAACGAACGCACCCGTTCGACTCCATTGGACCCCAAACTCAGGTTTTGGGGTGTTTCACACCGTTTTTTTACTGCACCAAAGTCGGTGCGAAACGGGCCGAACTGGTGCCATTAACGCACAAGTTCGCTAAGCGATGTTGCGTCGGAATTTTTCGCAACGAACGCCCCCAATTCACTCCATTTGACTGAAAACTCATGTTTTGGGGCATTTCGCACAGTTTCGTTACCTCATGAAAGTTGGAGCAAAACGGGCCGAACTGGTGCCATTAACTCACAAGGTCGTTAAGCGATGTCGCGTCAGAATTTTTCGCAACAAATGAACCCGATTCAATCCATTTGACTGAAAACTCATGTTTTGAGGCGTTTTGCACCTTTTCGTTACCCCACGAAAGTTGGAGCAAAATTGGCCGAACTGGTGCCATTAACGCACCAGTTCGTTAAGCGATGTCGCTTCAAAATTTTTCACAACGAACGCACCCGATCCACTCCATTGGACCCAAAACTCATGTTTTGTGCGTTTCGTGCCGATTCGTTACGGCACGAAAGTCGGTGCAAAGCGGGCCGAACTGGTGCCATTAACGCACAAGTTCGTTACGCGATGTCGCGTCGGAATTTTTCACAACCAACGCACGCGATCCACTCCATTGGACCCAAAACTCATGTTTTGGGGCGTTTTGCACCGTTTTCTTTACTGCACGAAAGTCGGTGCAAAATAGGCCGAACTGGTGCCATTAACGCACAAGTTCGTTTAGCGATGTCGCGTCGGAATTTTTCGCAACGAACGCACCCGATTCACTCCATTTGACCCAAAACTCATATTTTGGGACGTTTCGCACCGTTTCGTTACCGCATGAATGTCGGTGCAAAATGGGCCGAACTGGTGCCATTAACGCACAAGTTCGCTAAGTGATGTTGCGTCGGAATTTTTCGCAACGAACGCCCCCGATTCACTCCATTTGACCCAAAAATCATGTTTTGGGGAATTTCGCACCATTTCGTTACCGCCCCAAAGTTGGTGCAAGATGGGCCGAACTGGTGCCATTAACACACAAGTTCGCTAAATGAAGTTGCGTCGGAATTTTTCGCAACGAACGCCCCCGATCCTCTCGATTGGACCCAAAACTCATATTTTGGGGCATTTCGCACCGTTTCATTACTGCACGAAAGTCGGTGCAGAACGGGCCAAACTGGTGCCCATTAACGCCCAAGTTCGCTAAGCGTTGTTGCATCGGAATTTTTCGCAACGAACGCCCCCGATTCACTCCATTTGACTGAAAACTCATGTTTTGGGGCATTTCGCACTGTTTTGTTACCTCATGAAAGTTGGAGCAAAACGGGCCGAACTGGTGCCATTAACGCATAAGTTCGCAAAACGAAGTGGCGATAGAATTTTTCAAAACGAACGCACCCAACCACTCCATTGGACCCAAAACACATGTTTTGGGCGTTTCGTACCGATTTGTTACGGCACGGAAGTCCATGCAAATTGGGCCGAACTGATGCCATTAACGCACAAGGTCGTTAAGCGATGTCGCGTCGGAATGTTTCGCAACAAACGCACCCGATTCAATCCATTTGACTGAAAACTCATGTTTTGAGGCGTTTCGCACCTTTTCGTTACCTGACGAAAGTTGGAGCGAAATGGGCCGAACTGGTGCCATTAACGCACAAGTTCGCTAAGCGATGTCGCGCCAGAATTTTAAGCAAACGAACGCACCCGTTCCACTCCATTGGACCCAAAACTCATGTTTTGGGGCGTTTCGCACCGTTTTCTTTACTGCACGAAAGTCGGTGCAAAACGGGCCGAGCTGGTGCCATTAACGCACAAGTTCGCTAAGCGATGTCGCGTCAGAATTTTAAGCAAACGAACGCACCCGTTCGACTCCATTGGACCCCAAACTCAGGTTTTGGGGTGTTTCACACCGTTTTTTTACTGCACCAAAGTCGGTGCGAAACGGGCCGAACTGGTGCCATTAACGCACAAGTTCGCTAAGCGATGTTGCGTCGGAATTTTTCGCAACGAACGCCCCCAATTCACTCCATTTGACTGAAAACTCATGTTTTGGGGCATTTCGCACAGTTTCGTTACCTCATGAAAGTTGGAGCAAAACGGGCCGAACTGGTGCCATTAACTCACAAGGTCGTTAAGCGATGTCGCGTCAGAATTTTTCGCAACAAATGAACCCGATTCAATCCATTTGACTGAAAACTCATGTTTTGAGGCGTTTTGCACCTTTTCGTTACCCCACGAAAGTTGGAGCAAAATTGGCCGAACTGGTGCCATTAACGCACCAGTTCGTTAAGCGATGTCGCTTCAAAATTTTTCACAACGAACGCACCCGATCCACTCCATTAGACCCAAAACTCATGTTTTGTGCGTTTCGTGCCGATTCGTTACGGCACGAAAGTCGGTGCAAAGCGGGCCGAACTGGTGCCATTAACGCACAAGTTCGTTACGCGATGTCGCGTCGGAATTTTTCACAACCAACGCACGCGATCCACTCCATTCGACCCAAAACTCATGTTTTGGGGCGTTTTGCACCGTTTTCTTTACTGCACGAAAGTCGGTGCAAAATGGGCCGAACTGGTGCCATTAACGCACAAGTTCGTTTAGCGATGTCGCGTCGGAATTTTTCGCAACGAACGCACCCGATTCACTCCATTTGACCCAAAACTCATATTTTGGGACGTTTCGCACCGTTTCGTTACCGCGATGAATGTCGGGTGCAAAATGGGCCGAACTGGTGCCATTAACGCACAAGTTCGCTAAGTGATGTTGCGTCGGAATTTTTCGCAACGAACGCCCCCGATTCACTCCATTTGACCCAAAAATCATGTTTTGGGGAATTTCGCACCATTTCGTTACCGCCCCAAAGTTGGTGCAAGATGGGCCGAACTGGTGCCATTAACACACAAGTTCGCTAAATGAAGTTGCGTCGGAATTTTTCGCAACGAACGCCCCCGATCCTCTCGATTGGACCCAAAACTCATATTTTGGGGCATTTCGCACCGTTTCATTACTGCACGAAAGTCGGTGCAGAACGGGCCAAACTGGTGCCCATTAACGCCCAAGTTCGCTAAGCGTTGTTGCATCGGAATTTTTCGCAACGAACGCCCCCGATTCACTCCATTTGACTGAAAACTCATGTTTTGGGGCATTTCGCACCGTTTTGTTACCTCATGAAAGTTGGAGCAAAACGGGCCGAACTGGTGCCATTAACGCATAAGTTCGCAAAACGAAGTGGCGATAGAATTTTTCAAAACGAACGCACCCAACCACTCCATTGGACCCAAAACACATGTTTTGGGCGTTTCGTACCGATTTGTTACGGCACGGAAGTCCATGCAAATTGGGCCGAACTGATGCCATTAACGCACAAGGTCGTTAAGCGATGTCGCGTCGGAATGTTTCGCAACAAACGCACCCGATTCAATCCATTTGACTGAAAACTCATGTTTTGAGGCGTTTCGCACCTTTTCGTTACCTGACGAAAGTTGGAGCGAAATGGGCCGAACTGGTGCCATTAACGCACAAGTTCGCTAAGCGATGTCGCGCCAGAATTTTAAGCAAACGAACGCACCCGTTCCACTCCATTGGACCCAAAACTCATGTTTTGGGGCGTTTCGCACCGTTTTCTTTACTGCACGAAAGTCGGTGCAAAACGGGCTGAGCTGGTGCCATTAACGCACAAGTTCGCTAAGCGATGTCGCGTCAGAATTTTAAGCAAACGAACGCACCCGTTCGACTCCATTGGACCCCAAACTCATGTTTTGGGGTGTTTCACACCGTTTTCTTTACTGCACCAAAGTCGGTGCAAAACGGGCCGAACTGGTGCCATTAACGCACAAGTTCGCTAAGCGATGTTGCGTAGGAATTTTTCGCAACAAACGCCCCCAATTCACTCCATTTGACTGAAAACTCATGTTTTGGGGCATTTCGCACAGTTTCGTTACCTCATGAAAGTTGGAGCAAAACGGGCCGAACTGGTGCCATTAACTCACAAGGTCGTTAAGCGATGTCGAGTCAGAATTTTTCGCAACAAACGCACCCGATTCAATCCATTTGAATGAAAACTCATGTTTTGAGGCGTTTTGCACCTTTTCGTTACCTCACGAAAGCTGGAGCAAAATTGGCCGAACTGGTGCCATTAACGCACCAGTTCGTTAAGCGATGTCGCTTCAAAATTTTTCACAACGAACGCACCCGATCCACTCCATTGGACCCAAAACTCATGTTTTGGGCGTTTCGTGCCGATTCGTTACGGCACGAAAGTCGGTGCAAAGCGGGGCCGAACAGGTGCCATTAACGCACAAGTTCGTTACCCGATGTCGCGTCGGAATTTTTCACAACCAACGCACGCGATCCACTCCATTGGACCCAAAACTCATGTTTTGGGGCGTTTTTGCACCGTTTTCTTTACTGCACGAAAGTCGGTGCAAAATGGGCCGAACTGGTGCCATTAACGCACAAGTTCGTTTAGCGATGTCGCTTCGGAATTTTTCGCAACGAACACACCCGATTCACTCCATTTGACCCAAAACTCATGTTTTGGGACGTTTCACACCGTTTCGTTACCGCATGAATGTCGGTGCAAAATGGGGCCGAACTGGTGCCATTAACGCACAAGTTCGCTAAGTGATGTTGCGTCGGAATTTTTCGCAACGAACGCACCCGATTCACTCCATTTGACTCAAAACTCATGTTTTGGGGAATTTCGCACCATTTCGTTACCGCCCCAAAGTTGGTGCAAGATGGGCCGAACTGGTGCCATTAACACACAAGTTGGCTAAATGAAGTTGCGTCGGAATTTTTCGCAACGAACGCCCCCGATTCTCTCCATTTGGCCCAAAACTCATGTTTTCGGACGTTTCGCATTGTTTCGTTATCGCACGAAAGTCGGTGCAAAATGGGCCGACCTGGGTGCCATTAACGCACAAATTCGCTAAGTGATGTTCCGTCGGAAATTTTTGCAACGAACGCTCCCGATCCACTCGATTGGACCCAAAACTCATATTTTGGGGCATTTCGCACCGTTTCATTACTGCACGAAAGTCGGTGCAGAACGGGTCAAACTGGTGCCATTAACGCCCAGGTTCACTAAGCGGTGTTGCGTCCGATATTTTCGCAACGAACGCCCCCGATTCACTCCATTTGACTGAAAACTCATGTTTTGGGGTATTTCGCACCGTTTCGTTACCTCATGATAGTTGGAGCACAACGGGCCGAACTGGTGCCATTAACGCATAAGTTCGCAAAACGAGGGAGTGGCGACAGAATTTTTCAAAACGAACGCACCCAACCACTCCATTGGACCCAAAACTCATGTTTTGGGCGTTTCGTACCGATTTGTTACGGCACGAAAGTCGGTGCAAAATGGGCCGAACTGGTACCATTAACGCACAAGGTCGTTAAGCGATGTCGCGTCGGAATGTTTCACAACAAACGCATCCGATTCAATCCATTTGACTGAAAACTCATGTTTTGAGGCGTTTTGCACCTTTTCGTTACCTCACGAAAGTTGGAGCGAAATGGGCCGAACTGGTGCCATTAACGCACAAGTTCGCTAAGCGATGTCGCGCCAGAATTTTAAGCAAACGAACGCACCCGTTCCACTCCATTGGACCCAAAACTCATGTTTTGGGGCGTTTCGCACCGTTTTCTTTACTGCACGAAAGTCGGTGCTAAACGGGCCGAGCTGGTTCCATTAACGCACAAGTTCGCTAAGCGATGTCGCTTCGGAATTTTAAGCAAACGAACGCACCCGTTGGACTCCATTGGTCCCCCAAACTCATGTTTTGGGGTGTTTCACACCGTTTTCTTTACTGCACCAAAGTCAGTGCAAAACGGGCCGAACTGGTGCCATTAACGCACAAGTTCGCTAAGCGATGTTGCGTCGGAATTTTTTGCAACGAACGCCCCCAATTCACTCCATTTGACTGAAAACTCATGTTTTGGGGCATTTCGCACAGTTTCGTTACCTCATGAAAGTTGGAGCAAAACGGGCCCGAACTGGTGCCATTAATGCACAAGGTCGTTAAGCGATGTCGCGTCAGAATTTTTCGCAACAAACGCACCAGATTCAATCCATTTGACTGAAAACTCATATTTTGAGGCGTTTCGCACCTTTTCGTTACCTCACGAAAGTGGGAGCAAAATGGGCCGAACCGGGGTGCCATTAACGCTCCAGTTCGTTAAGCGATGTCGCTTAGGAATTTTTCATAACGAACGCACTAGATCCACTCCATTGGACCCGAAACTCATGTTTTGGGGCGTTTCGCACCGTTTTCTTTACTGCACGAAAGTCGGTGCAAAATGGGCCGAACTGGTGCCATTAACGCACAAGTTCGTTTAGCGATGTCGCGTCGGAATTATTCGCAACGAACTCACCCGATTCACTCCATTTGACCCAAAACTCATCTTTTGGGACGTTTCGCACCGTTTCGTTACCGCATGAAAGTCGGGTGCAAAATGGGCCGAACTGGTGCCATTAACGCACAAGTTCGCTAAGTGATGTTGCGTCGGAATTTTTCGCAACGAACGCACCCGATTCACTGCATTTGACTCAAAACTCATGTTTTGGGGAATTTCGCACCATTTCGTTACCGCCCCAAAGTTGGTGCAAGACGGGCCGAACTGGTGCCATTAACGCACAAGTTCGCTAAATGAAGTTGCGTCGGAATTTTTCGCAACGAACGCCCCCGATTCACTCCATTTGACCCAAAACTCATATTTTGGGACATTTCGCACCGTTTCGTTATCGCACGAAAGTCGGTGCAAAATGGGCCGACCTGGTGCCATTAACACACAAATTCGCTAAGTGATGTTGCGTCGGAATTTTTTGCAACGAACGCTCCCGATCCATTCGATTGGACCCAAAACTCATATTTTGGGGCATTTCGCACCGTTTCATTACTGCACGAAAGTCGGTGCAGAACGGGCCAAACTGGTGCCATTAACGCCCAAGTTCGCTAAGCGATGTGTGCGTCGGAATTTTTCGCAACGAACGCCCCCGATTCACTCCATTTGACTGAAAACTCATGTTTTGGGGCATTTCGCACCGTTTCTTTACCTCATGTAAGTTGGAGCAAAACGGGCCGAGCTGGTGCCATTAACGCATAAGTTCGCAAACGAAGTGATGTTGCGTTGGAATTTTTCGCAACGAACGCACCCAACCACTCCATTGGACCCAAAACTCATGTTTTGGGCGTTTCGTACCGATTTGTTACGGCACGAAAGTCGGTGCAAAATGGGCTGAACTGTTGCCATTAACGCACAAGGTCGTTAAGCGATGTCGCGTCGGAATGTTTCGCAACAAACGCACCCGATTCAATCCATTTGACCGAAAACTCATGTTTTGAGGCGTTTCGCACCTTTTCGTTACC
>CM064071.1:15334747-15354654 GCA_032594955.1 Panicum miliaceum | reverse complement strand
CGAACTGGTGCCATTAACGCACAAGTTCGTTCTTAGGCGATGTCGCGTCGGAATTATTCGCAACGAACTCACCCGATTCACTCCATTTGACCCAAAACTCATCTTTTGGGACGTTTCGCACCGTTTCGTTACCCTGCATGAAAGTCGGTGCAAAAATGGGCCGAGACTGGTGCCATTAACGCACAAGTTCGCTAAGTGATTTTGCGTCGGAATTTTTCGCAACGAACGCACCCGATTCACTGCATTTGACTCAAAACTCATGTTTTTGGGGAATTTCGCACCATTTCGTTACCGCCCCCAAAGTTGGTGCAAGACGGGGCCGAACTGGTGCCATTAAACGCAACAAGTTCGCTAAATGAAGTTGCGTCGGAATTTTTTCGCAACGAAACGCCCCCCGATTCACTCCATTTGACCCAAAACTCATATTTTGGGGACATTTCGCACCGTTTCGTTATCGCACGAAAGTCGGTGCAAAATGGGCCGACCCTGGTGCCATTAACACACAAATTCGCTAAGTGATGTTGCGTCGGAATTTTTTGCAACGAACGCTCCCGATCCATTCGATTGGACCCAAAACTCATATTTTGGGGCATTTCGCAACCGTTTCATTACTGCAACGAAAGTCGGTGCAGAAACGGGCCAAACTGGTGCCATTAACGCCCAAGTTCGCTAAGCGATGTTGCGTCGGAATTTTTCGCAACGAACGCCCCCCGATTCACTCCATTTGACTGAAAACTCATGTTTTGGGGCATTTCGCACCGTTTCTTTACCTCATGTAAGTTGGAGCAAAACGGGCCGAGCTGGTGCCATTAACGCATAAGTTCGCAAAACGAAGTGATGTTGCGTTGGAATTTTTCGCAACGAACGCACCCAACCACTCCATTGGACCCAAAACTCATGTTTTGGGCGTTTCGTACCGATTTGTTACGGCACGAAAGTCGGTGCAAAATGGGCTGAACTGTTGCCATTAACGCACAAGGTCGTTAAGCGATGTCGCGTCGGAATGTTTCGCAACAAACGCACCCGATTCAATCCATTTGACCGAAAACTCATGTTTTGAGGCGTTTCGCACCTTTTCGTTACCTCACGAAAGTTGGAGCGAAATGGGCCGACTTGGTGCCATTAACGCACAAGTTCGCTAAACGATGTCGCGCCAGAATTTTAAGCAAACGAACGCACCCGTTCCACTCCATTGGAACCAAAACTCATGTTTTGGGGCGTTTCGCACCGTTTTTCTTTACTGCACGAAAGTCGGTGCAAAACGGGCCGAGCTGGTGCCATTAACGCACAAGTTCGCTAAGCGATGTCGCGTCGGAATTTTAAGCAAACGAATGCACCCGTTCGACTCCATTGGACCCCAAACTCATGTTTTGGGGTGTTTCACACCGTTTTCTTTACTGCACCAAAGTCAGTGCAAAACGGTCCCGAACTGGTGCAATTAACGCACAAGTTCGCTAAGCGATGTTGCCGTCGGAATTTTTCACAACGAACGCCCCCCAACTCACTTCCATTTGACTGAAAACTCATGTTTTGGGGGCATTACGCACAGTTTCGTTACCTCATGAATGTTGGAGCAAAACGGGCCGAACTGGTGCCATTAACGCACAAGGTCGTTAAGCGATGTCGCGTCAGAATTTTTCGCAACAAACGCACCCGATACAATCCATTTGACTGAAAACTCATGTTTTGAGGCGTTTCGCACCTTTCCGTTACCTCACGAAAGTTGGAGCAAAATGGGCCGAACCGGTGCCATTAACGCTCCAGTTCGTTAAGCGATGTCGCTTCGGAATTTTTCACAACGAACGCACCCCGATCCACTCCATTGGACCCAAAGCTCATGTTTTGGGCGTTTCGTGCCGATTCGTTACGGCACGAAAGTCGGTGCAAAGCGGGCCGAACTGGTGCCATTAATGCACAAGTTCGTTAAGCGACGTCGCGTCGGAATTTTTCACAACCAACGCATGCGATCCACTCCATTGGATCCAAAACTCATGTTTTGGGGCGTTTCGCACCGTTTTCTTTACTGCACGAAAGTCGGTGCAAAATTGGCGGAACTGGTGCCATTAACGCACAAGTTCGTTTAGCGATGTCGCGTCGAAATTTTTTCGCAACGAACGCACCCGATTTCACTCCATTTGACCCAAAACTCCTGTTTTGGGACGTTTCGCACCGTTTCGTTACCGCATGAAAGTTGGTGCAAAATGGGCCGAACTGGTGCCATTAACGCACAAGTTCACTAAGTGATGTTGCGTCGGAATTTTTCGCAACGAACGCACCCCGATTCACTCCATTTGACTCAAAACTCATGTTTTGGGGAATTTCGCACCATTTCGTTACCCAGCCCCAAAGTTGGTGCAAGACGGGCCGAACTGGTGCCATTAACACACAAGTTTGCTAAATGAAGTTGCGTCGGAATTTTTTCACAACGAATGCGCTCGATCCACTTCATTGTACACGAAACTCATATTTTGAAGCGTTTCGCACCGTTTCGTTGCTGCACGATAGTCGATGCAAAATGGGCAGGACTGGTGCCATTAACGCACAAGTTCGCTAAGCGATGTCGCGTCGGAATTTTTCACAACGAACATACCCAATCCACTCCATTGGACCCAAAACTCATGTTTTGGGTAATTTCGCACAATTTCGTCACCGCTCGAAAGTTGGTGCAAGACGGGCTGAACTGGTGCCACTTCATGGTACACAAAACTCATGTTTTGAAGCGTTTCGCACCATTTCATTACTGCACGAAAGTCGGTGCAGAACGGGCCAAACTGGTGCCATTAACGCACAAGTTCGTTAAGCGATGTCGCGTCGGAATTTTTCACAACGAACGCACCCCGATCCACTCCATTTGACCGAAAACTCATATTTTGGGGCGTTTCGCACCGTTTTCTTTTACTGCACGAAAGTCGGTGCAAAACGGGCCGAACTGGTGCCATTAACGCACAAGTTCGTTAAGCAATGTCGCATCGGAATTTTTTTCAACGAACGCACGCGATTCACTCCATTTGACCCAAAACTCATGTTTTGGGGACGTTTTCGCATCGGAATTTTTTTCAACGAACGCACAGCGATTCACTCCATTTGACCCAAAACTCATGTTTTGAAGCGTTTCGCAACCGTTTCGTTGCTGCACGATAATCGATGCAAAATGGGCCGACCTGGTGCCATTAACGCACAAGTTCTCTAAGGGATGTTGCGTCGGAATTTTTTGCAACGAACGTGCCCGATCCAATTCATTGTACACGAAACTCATATTTTGAAGCGTTTCGCACCGTTTCGTTGCTACACGATAGTCGATGCAAAATGGGGCCGAACTAGTGCCATTAACGCACGTGTTCGCAAAGCGATGTCGCATCGGAATATTTCGCAATGAACGCACCCGATCCACTCCATTCGACCCACAACCTCATGTTTTTGGGTAATTTCGCACAATTTCGTCACCCGCCCGAAAGTTGGTGCAAGACGGGCCGAACTAGTGCCATTAACGCACAAGTTCGCTAAATGAAGTTGCGTCGGAACTTTTCGCAATGAACTTGCCCGATCCACTTCATGGTACACAAAACTCATGTTTTGAAGCGTTTCGCACCGTTTCGTTGCTGCACGATAATCGATGCAAAACGGGCAGAACTGGTGCCATTATCGCACAAGTTCGCTAAGCGATGTTGCGTCGGAATTTTTCGCAACGAACGCCCCCGATTCACTCCATTTGACTAAAAAACTCATTTTTTTGGGGGCGTTTCGCACCGTTTCATTACCTCATGAAAGTTGGAGCAAAACGGGCCGAACTGGTGCCATTAACGCATAAGTTCGCTAAACGAAGTGGCGACGGAATTTTTCGCAACGAACGCATCCGATCCACTCCATTGGACCCAAAACTCATGTTTTGGGTCATTTCACACCATTTCGTTACCGCACGAAAGTCGGTTCAAAATGGGCCGAACTGGTGCCATTAACGCACAAGTTCACCAAGTGATGTTGCGTCAGAATTTTTCGAAATGAACGCACCCGATTGACTCCATTTGACCGAAAACTCATATTTTGGACGTTTCGTGCCGATTCGTTACGGCATGAAAGTCGGTACAAAACGGTCCGAACTGGTGCCATTTATGCACAAGTTCGTTAAGCGATGTCGCGTCGGAATTTTTCGCGACTAACGCACCCCGATCTCCACTCCATTGAATATTTTCGCGACTAACGCACCCGATCCACTCCATTGAACCCAAAACTCATGTTTTGGGGCGTTTCGCACCATTTTCTTTACTGCACGAAAGTCGGTGCAAAACGGGACGAACTGGTGCCATTAACGCACAAGTTCGTTAAGCAATGTCGCATCGGAATTTTTCGCAATGAACGCACCCGATTCACTCCATTTGACCCAAAACTCATGTTTTGGGACGTTTGCACCATTTCGTTACTGCACGAATGTCGGTGCAAAATGGGCCGAACTTTGTGCCATTAACGCACAAGTTCGCTAAGCGATGTCGCGTCGGAATTTTTCGCAACGAACGCACCTGATTCACTCCATTTGACCCAAAATTCATGTTTTGGGACGTTTTGCACCGTTTCGTTACCGCACGAAAGTCGGTGCAAAATGGGCCGAACTGGTGCCATTAACGCACAAGTTCACTAAGTGATGTTGCGTCGGAATTTCTTTCGAAATGAACGCACCCGATTCACTCCATTTGACCCAAAACCCATGTTTTGGGCCTTTCGTGCCGATTCGTTACGGCATGAAAGTCGGTGCAAAACGGGTCCAACTGGTGGCATTTATGCACAATTTCATTAAGCGATGTCGCGTCGGAATATTTTGCAACTAACGCACTCGATCAACTCCATTGAACCCAAAACTCATGTTTTTAGGCGTTTCGCACCGTTTTCTTTACTGCCCGAAAGTCGGTGCAAAACGGGCCGAACTGGTGCCATTAACGCACAAGTTCGTTAAGCCGATGTCGCGTCGGAATTTTTCGCAACGAACGCACCTAATTCACTCCATTTGACCAAAAACTCAAGTTTTGGGACGTTTCACACCGTTTCGTTACCGCACGAAAATCGGTGCAAAATGGGCCGACCTGGTGCCATAAACCGCACAAGTTCGCTAAGTGATGTTGCGTCGGAATTTTTCGCAACGAACGCGCCCGATCCAATTCATTGTACACGAAACTCATATTTTGAAGCATTTCGCACCATTTCGTTGCTACACGATAGTCAATGCAAAATGGGCCGAACTGGTGCCATTAACGCACGTGTTCGCAAAGCGATGTCGCATCGGAATATTTCGCAACGAACGCACCCGATCCACTCCATTGGACCCAAAACTCATGTTTTGGGTAATTTCGCACAATTTCGTCACCGCCCGAAAGTTGGTGCAAGATGGGCTGAACTAGTGCCATTAACGCACAAGTTCGCTAAATGAAGTTGCGTCGGAACTTTTCGCAACGAACGTGCCCGATCCACTTCATGGTACACAAAACTCATGTTTTGAAGCGTTTCGCACCGTTTCGTTGCAGCACGATAATCGATGCAAAACGGGCAGAACTGGTGCCATTATCGCACAAGTTCGCTAAGCGATGTTGCGTCGGAATTTTTCGCAACGAACGCCCCCGATTCACTCCATTTCACTGAAAACCTCATTTTTTGGGGCGTTTCGCACCGTTTTGTTACCCTCATGAAAGTTGGAGCAAAACGGGCCGAACTGGTGCCATTAACGCATAAGTTCGCTAAAACGAAGTGGCGACGGAATTTTTCGCAACGAAAGCCCCCGAATCACTCCATTTGACCCAAAACTCATGTTTTTGGACTTTTCGCGCCGTTTCGTTACCGCACGAAAGTCGGTGCAAAATGCACCGAACTGGTCCCATTAACGCACAAGTTCACTAAGCGATGTTGTGTCGGAATTTTTCGCAACGAACAGACCCGATCCACTCCATTGGACCCAAAACTCATGTTTTGGGGTCATTTCGCACCATTTTCGTTACCCGCACGAAAGTTGATGCAAAATGGGCCGAACTGGTGCCATTAACGCACAAGTTCGCTAAACGAAGTTTCCTCGAAATTTTTTGCAACAAACGCTCCCGATCCACTCCATTGGACCCAAAACTCATATTTTGGGGCATTTCGCCCCCATTTCACTACGGCACGAAAGTCAATGCAGAACGGGCCGAACTGGCGCCATTAACGCACAAGGGCGTTAAGCGATGTCGAGTCGGAATTTTTCGCAACGAACGCGCCCGATTCACTCCATTTGACCGAAAACTCATGTTTTGGGACGTTTCGCACCGTTTTCTTTACCGCACGAAAGTCGGTGCAATACGGGCCCAACTGGTGCCATTAACGTACAAGTTCGTTAAGTAATGTCGCGTCGGAATTTTTTCGCAACGAACGCACCCGATTCACTGGCATTGGGACCCAAAACTCATGTTTTTGGGACGTTTCGCACCGTTTCGTTACCGCACGAAAGTCGGTGCAAAATGGGGCCGAACTGGTGCCATTAACGCACAAGTTCGCTAAGCGATGTCGCGTCGGACTTACGTCCTCATTTCACTCTTTTTGCTCCCGCGAGACACGACTCAACCATAGCATAGGGGACTACTCTTACTCTTGGAATCGGGGACGCGGAATTTTTTGCAACGAACGCACCCGATTCACGCCATTTGAACCAAAACTCATGTTTTGGGACGTTTCGCACTGTTTTCTTTACCGCACGAAAGTCGGTGCAATACGGGGCCAAACTGGTGCCATTAAGGTACAAGTTCGTTAAGTAATGTCGCGTCGGAATTTTTTCGCACACGAACGCACCCGATTCACTGCATTGGACCCAAAAACTCATGTTTTGGGACGTTTTGCAACCGTTTCGTTACCGCAAGAAAGTCGGTGCAAAATGGGCCGAACTGGTGCCATTAACGCACAAGTTCAATAAGTGATGTTGCGTCGGAATTTTTCGCAACGAACGCACCCGATTCACTCCATTTGACTCAAAACTCATGTTTTGGGGAATTTCGCACCATTTCGTTACCCCGCCCCAAAGTTGGTGCAAGACGGGCCGAACTGGTGCCATTAACACACAAGTTTGCTAAATGAAGTTGCGTCGGAATTTTTCACAACGAATGCGCTCGATCCACTTCATTGTACACGAAACTCATATTTTGAAGCGTTTCGCACCGTTTCGTTGCTGCACGATAGTCGATGCAAAATGGGCAGGACTGGTGCCATTAACGCACAAGTTCGCTAAGCGATGTCGAGTCGGAATTTTTTCGCAACGAACGCGCCCGATTCACTCCATTTGACCGAAAACTCATGTTTTGGGGGCGTTTCGCACCGTTTTCTTTACCGCACGAAAGTCGGTGCAATACGGGGCCGAACTGGTGCCATTAACGTACAAGTTCGTTAAGTCATGTCGCGTCGGAATTTTTCGCAACGAACGCACCCGAATCACTCCATTTGACCCAAAACTCATGTTTTGGGACGTTTCGCACCGTTTGGTTACCGCACGAAAGTCGGTGCAAAATGGGCCGAACTGGTGCCATTAACGCACAAGTTCACTAAGTGATGTTGCGTCGGAATTTTTTCGCAACGAACGCACCCGATTCACTCCATTTGACTCAAAACTCATGTTTTGGGGAATTTCGCACCATTTCGTTACCGCCCCCAAAGTTGGTGCAAGACGGGCCGAACTGGTGCCATTAAGACACAAGTTTGCTAAATGAAGTTGCGTCGGAATTTTTCACAAGGAATGCGCTCGATCCACTTCATTGTACACGAAACTCATATTTTGAAGCGTTTCGCACCGTTTCGTTGCTGCACGATAGTCGATGCAAAATGGGCAGGACTGGTGCCATTAACGCACAAGTTCGCTAAGCGATGTCGCGTCGGAATTTTTCACAACGAACGTACCCAATCCACTCCATTGGACCCAAAACTCATGTTTTGGGTAATTTCGCACAATTTCGTCACCGCTCGAAAGTTGGTGCAAGACGGGCTGAACTGGTGCCACTTCATGGTACACAAAACTCATGTTTTGAAGCGTTTCGCACCATTTCATTACTGCACGAAAGTCGGTGCAGAACGGGCCAAACTGGTGCCATTAACGCACAAGTTCGTTAAGCGATGTCGCGTCGGAATTTTTCACAACGAACGCACCCGATCCACTCCATTTGACCGAAAACTCATATTTTGGGGGCGTTTCGCACCGTTTTCTTTACTGCACGAAAGTCGGTGCAAAACGGGCCAAACTGGTGCCATTAACGCACAAGTTCGTTAAGCAATGTCGCATCGGAATTTTTTTCAACGAACGCACGCGATTCACTCCATTTGACCCAAAACTCATGTTTTGGGACGTTTCGCATCGGAATTTTTTTCAACGAACGCACGCGATTCACTCCATTTGACCCAAAACTCATGTTTTGAAACGTTTCGCACCGTTTCGTTGCTGCACGATAATCGATGCAAAATGGGCCGACCTGGTGCCATTAACGCACAAGTTCTCTAAGTGATGTTGCGTCGGAATTTTTCGCAACGAACGCGCCCGATCCAATTCATTGTACACGAAACTCATATTTTGAAGCGTTTCGTACCGTTTCGTTGCTACACGATAGTCGATGCAAAATGGGCCGAACTAGTGCCATTAACGCACGTGTTCGCAAAGCGATGTCGCATCGGAATATTTCACAACGAACGCACCCGATCCACTCCATTGGATCCAAAACTCATGTTTTGGGTAATTTCGCACAATTTCGTCACCGCCCGAAAGTTGGTGCAAGATGGGCCGAACAAGTGCCATTAACGCACAAGTTCGCTAAATGAAGTTGCGTCGGAACTTTTCGCAATGAACTTGCCCGATCCACTTCATGGTACACAAAACTCATGTTTTGAAGCGTTTCGCACCGTTTCGTTGCTGCACGATAATCGATGAAAAACGGGCAGAACTGGTGCCATTATCGCACAAGTTCGCTGAGCGATGTTGCGTCGGAATTTTTCGCAACGAACGCCCCCGATTCACTCCATTTGACTGAAAACTCATTTTTTGGGGCGTTTCGCACCGTTTCGTTACCCCATGAAAGTTGGAGCAAAACGGGCCGAACTGGTGCCATTAACGCATAAGTTCGCTAAACGAAGTGGCGACGGAATTTTTCGCAACGAACGCATCCGATCCACTCCATTGGACCCAAAACTCATGTTTTGGGTCATTTCACACCATTTCGTTACCGCACGAAAGTCGGTTCAAAATGGGCCGAACTGGTGCCATTAACGCACAAGTTCACCAAGTGATGTTGCGTCAGAATTTTTCGAAATGAACGCACCCGATTGACTCCATTTGACCGAAAACTCATATTTTGGACGTTTCGTGCCGATTCGTTACGGCATGAAAGTCGGTGCAAAACGGTCCGAACTGGTGCCATTTATGCACAAGTTCGTTAAGCGATGTCGCGTCGGAATTTTTCGCGACTAACGCACCCGATCCACTCCATTGAATTTTTCGCGACTAACGCACCCGATCCACTCCATTGAACCCAAAACTCATGTTTTGGGGCGTTTCGCACCATTTTCTTTACTGCACGAAAGTCGGTGCAAAACGGGACGAACTGGTGCCATTAACGCACAAGTTCGTTAAGCAATGTCGCATCGGAATTTTTCGCAATGAACGCACCCGATTCACTCCATTTGACCCAAAACTCATGTTTTGGGACGTTTGCACCATTTCGTTACCGCACGAAAGTCGGTGCAAAATGGGCCGAACTTGTGCCATTAACGCACAAGTTCGCTAAGCGATGTCGCGTCGGAATTTTTCACAACGAACGTACCCAATCCACTCCATTGGACCCAAAACTCATGTTTTGGGTAATTTCGCACAATTTCGTCACCCGCTCGAAAGTTGGTGCAAGACGGGCTGAACTGGTGCCACTTCATGGTACACAAAAACTCATGTTTTGAAGCGTTTCGCACCATTTCATTACTGCACGAAAGTCGGTGCAGAACGGGCCAAACTGGTGCCATTAACGCACAAGTTCGTTAAGCGATGTCGCGTCGGAATTTTTCACAACGAACGCACCCGATCCACTCCATTTGACCGAAAACTCATATTTTGGGGCGTTTCGCACCGTTTTCTTTACTGCACGAAAGTCGGTGCAAAACGGGCCAAACTGGTGCCATTAACGCACAAGTTCGTTAAGCAATGTCGCATCGGAATTTTTTTCAACGAACGCACGCGATTCACTCCATTTGACCCAAAACTCATGTTTTGGGACGTTTCGCATCGGAATTTTTTTCAACGAACGCACGCGATTCACTCCATTTGACCCAAAACTCATGTTTTGAAACGTTTCGCACCGTTTCGTTGCTGCACGATAATCGATGCAAAATGGGCCGACCTGGTGCCATTAACGCACAAGTTCTCTAAGTGATGTTGCGTCGGAATTTTTCGCAACGAACGCGCCCGATCCAATTCATTGTACACGAAACTCATATTTTGAAGCGTTTCGTACCGTTTCGTTGCTACACGATAGTCGATGCAAAATGGGCCGAACTAGTGCCATTAACGCACGTGTTCGCAAAGCGATGTCGCATCGGAATATTTCACAACGAACGCACCCGATCCACTCCATTGGATCCAAAACTCATGTTTTGGGTAATTTCGCACAATTTCGTCACCGCCCGAAAGTTGGTGCAAGATGGGCCGAACAAGTGCCATTAACGCACAAGTTCGCTAAATGAAGTTGCGTCGGAACTTTTCGCAATGAACTTGCCCGATCCACTTCATGGTACACAAAACTCATGTTTTGAAGCGTTTCGCACCGTTTCGTTGCTGCACGATAATCGATGAAAAACGGGCAGAACTGGTGCCATTATCGCACAAGTTCGCTGAGCGATGTTGCGTCGGAATTTTTCGCAACGAACGCCCCCGATTCACTCCATTTGACTGAAAACTCATTTTTTGGGGGCGTTTCGCACCGTTTCGTTACCCCATGAAAGTTGGAGCAAAAACGGGCCGAACTGGTGCCATTAACGCATAAGTTCGCTAAACGAAGTGGCGACGGAATTTTTCGCAACGAACGCATCCGATCCACTCCATTGGACCCAAAACTCATGTTTTGGGTCATTTCACACCATTTCGTTACCGCACGAAAGTCGGTTCAAAATGGGCCGAACTGGTGCCATTAACGCACAAGTTCACCAAGTGATGTTGCGTCAGAATTTTTCGAAATGAACGCACAACCGATTGACTCCATTTGACCGAAAACTCATATTTTGGACGTTTCGTGCCGATTCGTTACGGCATGAAAGTCGGTGCAAAACGGTCCGAACTGGTGCCATTTATGCACAAGTTCGTTAAGCGATGTCGCGTCGGAATTTTTCGCGACTAACGCACCCGATCCACTCCATTGAATTTTTCGCGACTAACGCACCCGATCCACTCCATTGAACCCAAAACTCATGTTTTGGGGGCGTTTCGCACCATTTTCTTTACTGCACGAAAGTCGGTGCAAAACGGGACGAACTGGTGCCATTAACGCACAAGTTCGTTAAGCAATGTCGCATCGGAATTTTTCGCAATGAACGCACCCGATTCACCTCCATTTGACCCAAAACTCATGTTTTGGGACGTTTGCACCATTTCGTTACCGCACGAAAGTCGGTGCAAAATGGGCCGAACTTGTGCCATTAACGCACAAGTTCGCTAAGCGATGTCGCGTCGGAATTTTTCGCAACGAACGCACCTGATTCACTCCATTTGACCCAAAATTCTTGTTTTGGGACGTTTTGCACCGTTTCGTTACCGCACGAAAGTCGGTGCAAAATGGGCCGAACTGGTGCCATTAACGCACAAGTTCACTAAGTGATGTTGCGTCGGAATTTTTCGAAATGAACGCACCCGATTCACTCCATTTGACCCAAAACCCATGTTTTGGGCCTTTCGTGCCGATTCGTTACGGCATGAAAGTCGGTGCAAAACGGGTCCAACTGATGCCATTTATGCACAATTTCGTTAAGCGATGTCGCGTCGGAATATTTTGCAACTAACGCACTCGATCAACTCCATTGAACCCAAAACTCATGTTTTTAGGCGTTTCGCACCGTTTTCTTTACTGCCCGAAAGTTGGTGCAAAACGGGCCGAACTGGTGCCATTAACGCACAAGTTCGTTAAGCGATGTCGCGTCGGAATTTTTCGCAACGAACGCACCTAATTCACTCCATTTGACCAAAAACTCAAGTTTTGGGACGTTTCACACCGTTTCGTTACCGCACGAAAATCGGTGCAAAATGGGCCGACCTGGTGCCATAAACGCACAAGTTCGCTAAGTGATGTTGCGTCGGAATTTTTCGCAACGAACGCGCCCGATCCAATTCATTGTACACGAAACTCATATTTTGAAGCCTTTCGCACCGTTTCGTTGCTACACGATAGTCAATGCAAAATGGGCCGAACTGGTGCCATTAACGCACGTGTTCGCAAAGCGATGTCGCATCGGAATATTTCGCAACGAACGCACCCGATCCACTCCATTGGACCCAAAACTCATGTTTTGGGTAATTTCGCACAATTTCGTCACCAGCCCGAAAGTTGGTGCAAGATGGGCTGAACTAGTGCCATTAACGCACAAGTTCGCTAAATGAAGTTGCGTCGGAACTTTTCGCAACGAACGTGCCCGATCCACTTCATGGTACACAAAACTCATGTTTTGAAGCGTTTCGCACCGTTTCGTTGCAGCACGATAATCGATGCAAAACGGGCAGAACTGGTGCCATTATCGCACAAGTTCGCTAAGCGATGTTGCGTCGGAATTTTTCGCAACGAACGCCCCCGATTCACTCCATTTCACTGAAAACTCATTTTTTGGGGCGTTTCGCACCGTTTTGTTACCTCATGAAAGTTGGAGCAAAACGGGCCGAACTGGTGCCATTAACGCATAAGTTCGCTAAACGAAGTGGCGACGGAATTTTTCGCAACGAAAGCCCCCGAATCACTCCATTTGACCCAAAACTCATGTTTTTGGACTTTTCGCGCCGTTTCGTTACCGCACGAAAGTCGGTGCAAAATGCACCGAACTGGTCCCATTAACGCACAAGTTCACTAAGCGATGTTGTGTCGGATATTTTCGCAACGAACAGACCCGATCCACTCCATTGGACCCAAAACTCATGTTTTGGGTCATTTCGCACCATTTCGTTACCGCACGAAAGTTGATGCAAAATGGGCCGAACTGGTGCCATTAACGCACAAGTTCGCTAAACGAAGTTTCCTCGAAATTTTTTGCAACAAACGCTCCCGATCCACTCCATTGGACCCAAAACTCATATTTTGGGGCATTTCGCCCCATTTCACTACGGCACGAAAGTCAATGCAGAACGGGCCGAACTGGCGCCATTAACGCACAAGGGCGTTAAGCGATGTCGAGTCGGAATTTTTCGCAACGAACGCGCCCGATTCACTCCATTTGACCGAAAACTCATGTTTTGGGGCGTTTCGCACCGTTTTCTTTACCGCACGAAAGTCGGTGCAATACGGGCCCAACTGGTGCCATTAACGTACAAGTTCGTTAAGTAATGTCGCGTCGGAATTTTTCGCAACGAACGCACCCGATTCACTTGGACCCAAAACTCATGTTTTGGGACGTTTCGCACCGTTTCGTTACCGCACGAAAGTCGGTGCAAAATGGGCCGAACTGGTGCCATTAACGCACAAGTTCGCTAAGCGATGTCGCGTCGGACTTACGTCCTCATTTCACTCTTTTTGCTCCCGCGAGACACGACTCAACCATAGCATAGGGGACTACTCTTACTCTTGGAATCGGGGACGCGGAATTTTTTGCAACGAACGCACCCGATTCACTCCATTTGAACCAAAACTCATGTTTTGGGACGTTTCGCACTGTTTTCTTTACCGCACGAAAGTCGGTGCAATACGGGCCGAACTGGTGCCATTAACGTACAAGTTCGTTAAGTAATGTCGCGTCGGAATTTTTCGCAACGAACGCACCCGATTCACTGCATTGGACCCAAAACTCATGTTTTGGGACGTTTCGCACCGTTTCGTTACCGCAAGAAAGTCGGTGCAAAATGGGCCGAACTGGTGCCATTAACGCACAAGTTCAATAAGTGATGTTGCGTCGGAATTTTTCGCAACGAACGCACCCGATTCACTCCATTTGACTCAAAACTCATGTTTTGGGGAATTTCGCACCATTTCGTTACCGCCCCAAAGTTGGTGCAAGACGGGCCGAACTGGTGCCATTAACACACAAGTTTGCTAAATGAAGTTGCGTCGGAATTTTTCACAACGAATGCGCTCGATCCACTTTTGTACACGAAACTCATATTTTGAAGCGTTTCGCACCGTTTCGTTGCTGCACGATAGTCGATGCAAAATGGGCAGGACTGGTGCCATTAAACGCACAAGTTCGCTAAGCGATGTCGAGTCGGAATTTTTCGCAACGAACGCGCCCGATTCACTCTCCATTTGACCGAAAACTCATGTTTTGGGGCGTTTCGCACCGTTTTCTTTACCGCACGAAAGTCGGTGCAATACGGGCCGAACTGGTGCCATTAACGTACAAGTTCGTTAAGTCATGTCGCGTCGGAATTTTTCGCAACGAACGCACCCGAATCACTCCATTTGACCCAAAACTCATGTTTTGGGACGTTTCGCACCGTTTGGTTACCCGCACGAAAGTCGGTGCAAAATGGGCCGAACTGGTGCCATTAACGCACAAGTTCACTAAGTGATGTTGCGTCGGAATTTTTCGCAACGAACGCAACCCGATTCACTCCATTTGACTCAAAACTCATGTTTTGGGGAATTTCGCACCATTTCGTTACCCGCCCCCAAAGTTGGTGCAAGACGGGCCGAACTGGTGCCATTAACACACAAGTTTGCTAAATGAAGTTGCGTCGGAATTTTTCACAAGGAATGCGCTCGATCCACTTCATTGTACACGAAACTCATATTTTGAAGCGTTTCGCACCGTTTCGTTGCTGCACGATAGTCGATGCAAAATGGGCAGGACTGGTGCCATTAACGCACAAGTTCGCTAAGCGATGTCGCGTCGGAATTTTTCACAACGAACGTACCCAATCCACTCCATTGGACCCAAAACTCATGTTTTGGGTAATTTCGCACAATTTCGTCACCGCTCGAAAGTTGGTGCAAGACGGCTGAACTGGTGCCACTTCATGGTACACAAAACTCATGTTTTGAAGCGTTTCGCACCATTTCATTACTGCACGAAAGTCGGTGCAGAACGGGCCAAACTGGTGCCATTAACGCACAAGTTCGTTAAGCGATGTCGCGTCGGAATTTTTCACAACGAACGCACCCGATCCACTCCATTTGACCGAAAACTCATATTTTGGGGCGTTTCGCACCGTTTTCTTTTACTGCAAGAAAGTCGGTGCAAACGGGCCAAACTGGTGCCATTAACGCACAAGTTCGTTAAGCAATGTCGCATCGGAATTTTTTTCAACGAACGCACGCGATTCACTCCATTTGACCCAAAACTCATGTTTTGGGACGTTTCGCATCGGAATTTTTTTCAACGAACGCACGCGATTCACTCCATTTGACCCAAAACTCATGTTTTGAAACGTTTCGCACCGTTTTGTTGCTGCACGATAATCGATGCAAAATGGGCCGACCTGGTGCCATTAACGCACAAGTTCTCTAAGTGATGTTGCGTCGGAATTTTTCGCAACGAACGCGCCCGATCCAATTCATTGTACACGAAACTCATATTTTGAAGCGTTTCGCACCGTTTCGTTGCTACACGATAGTCGATGCAAAATGGGCCGAACTAGTGCCATTAACGCACGTGTTCGCAAAGCGATGTCGCATCGGAATATTTCACAACGAACGCACCCGATCCACTCCATTGGATCCAAAACTCATGTTTTGGGTAATTTCGCACAATTTCGTCACCGCCCGAAAGTTGGTGCAAGATGGGCCGAACTAGTGCCATTAACGCACAAGTTCGCTAAATGAAGTTGCGTCGGAACTTTTCGCAATGAACTTGCCCGATCCACTTCATGGTACACAAAACTCATGTTTTGAAGCGTTTCGCACCGTTTCGTTGCTGCACGATAATCGATGAAAAAACGGGCAGAACTGGTGCCATTATCGCACAAGTTCGCTGAGCGATGTTGCGTCGGAATTTTTCGCAACGAACGCCCCCGATTCACTCCATTTGACTGAAAACTCATTTTTTGGGGCGTTTCGCACCGTTTCGTTACCTCATGAAAGTTGGAGCAAAACGGGCCGAACTGGTGCCATTAACGCATAAGTTCGCTAAACGAAGTGGCGACGGAATTTTTCGCAACGAACGCATCCGATCCACTCCATTGGACCCAAAACTCATGTTTTGGGTCATTTCACACCATTTCGTTACCGCACGAAAGTCGGTTCAAAATGGGCCGAACTGGTGCCATTAACGCACAAGTTCACCAAGTGATGTTGCGTCAGAATTTTTCGAAATGAACGCACCCGATTGACTCCATTTGACCGAAAAACTCATATTTTGGACGTTTCGTGCCGATTCGTTACGGCATGAAAGTCGGTGCAAAACGGTCCGAACTGGTGCCATTTATGCACAAGTTCGTTAAGCGATGTCGCGTCGGAATTTTTCGCGACTAACGCACCCGATCCACTCCATTGAACCCAAAACTCATGTTTTGGGGCGTTTCGCACCAATTTCTTTACTGCACGAAAGTCGGTGCAAAACGGGACGAACTGGTGCCATTAACGCACAAATTCGTTAAGCAATGTCGCGTCGGAATTTTTCGCAATGAACGCACCCGATTCACTCCATTTGACCCAAAACTCATGTTTTGGGACGTTTGCACCATTTCGTTACCGCACGAAAGTCGGTGCAAAATGGGCCGAACTTGTGCCATTAACGCACAAGTTCGCTAAGCGATGTCGCGTCGGAATTTTTCGCAACGAACGCACACCTGATTCACTCCATTTGACCCAAAATTCATGTTTTGGGACGTTTTGCACCGTTTCGTTACCGCACGAAAGTCGGTGCAAAATGGCCGAACTGGTGCCATTAACGCACAAGTTCACTAAGTGATGTTGCGTCGGAATTTTTCGAAATGAACGCACCCGATTCACTCCATTTGACCCAAAACCCATGTTTTGGGCCTTTCGTGCCGATTCGTTACGGCATGAAAGTCGATGCAAAACGGGTCCAACTGGTGCCATTTATGCACAATTTCGTTAAGCGATGTCGCGTCGGAATATTTTGCAACTAACGCACTCGATCCACTCCATTGAACCCAAAACTCATGTTTTTAGGCGTTTCGCACCGTTTTCTTTACTGCCCGAAAGTCGGTGCAAAACGGGCCGAACTGGTGCCATTAACGCACAAGTTCGTTAAGCGATGTCGCGTCGGAATTTTTCGCAACGAACGCACCTAATTCACTCCATTTGACCAAAAACTCAAGTTTTGGGACGTTTCACGCCGTTTCGTTACCGCACGAAAGTCGGTGCAAAATGGGCCGACCTGGTGCCATAAACGCACAAGTTCGCTAAGTGATGTTGCGTCGGAATTTTTCGCAACGAACGCGCCCGATCCAATTCATTGTACACGAAACTCATATTTTGAAGCGTTTCGCACCGTTTCGTTGCTACACGATAGTCGATGCAAAATGGGCCGAACTGGTGCCATTAACGCACGTGTTCGCAAAGCGATGTCGCATCGGAATATTTCGCAACGAACGCACCCGATCCACTCCATTGGACCCAAAACTCATGTTTTGGGTAATTTCGCACAATTTCGTCACCGCCCGAAAGTTGGTGCAAGATGGGCTGAACTAGTGCCATTAACGCACAAGTTCGCTAAATGAAGTTGCGTCGGAACTTTTCGCAACGAACGTGCCCGATCCACTTCATGGTACACAAAACTCATGTTTTGAAGCGTTTCGCACCGTTTCGTTGCAGCACGATAATCGATGCAAAACGGGCAGAACTGGTGCCATTATCGCACAAGTTCGCTAAGCGATGTTGCGTCGGAATTTTTCGCAACGAACGCCCCCGATTCACTCCATTTCACTGAAAACTCATTTTTTGGGCGTTTCGCACCGTTTTGTTACCTCATGAAAGTTGGAGCAAAACGGGCCGAACTGGTGCCATTAACGCATAAGTTCGCTAAACGAAGTGGCGACGGAATTTTTTCGCAACGAAAGCCCCCGAATCACTCCATTTGACCCAAAACTCATGTTTTTGGACTTTTCGCGCCGTTTCGTTACCGCACGAAAGTCGGTGCAAAATGCACCGAACTGGTCCCATTAACGCACAAGTTCACTAAGCGATGTTGTGTCGGAATTTTTCGCAACGAACAGACCCGATCCACTCCATTGGACCCAAAACTCATGTTTTGGGTCATTTCGCACCATTTCGTTACGCACGAAAGTTGATGCAAAATGGGCCGAACTGGTGCCATTAACGCACAAGTTCGCTAAACGAAGTTTCCTCGAAATTTTTTGCAACAAACGCTCCCCGATCCACTCCATTGGACCCAAAACTCATATTTTGGGGCATTTCGCCCCATTTCACTACGGCACGAAAGTCAATGCAGAACGGGCCGAACTGGCGCCATTAACGCACAAGTGCGTTAAGCGATGTCGAGTCGGAATTTTTCGCAACGAACGCGCCCGATTCACTCCATTTGACCGAAAACTCATGTTTTGGGGCGTTTCGCACCGGTTTTCTTTACCGCACGAAAGGTCGGTGCAATACGGGCCCAACTGGTGCCATTAACGTACAAGTTTGTTAAGTAATGTCGCGTCGGAATTTTTCGCAACGAACGCACCCGATTCACTGCATTGGACCCAAAACTCATGTTTTGGGACGTTTCGCACCGTTTCGTTACCGCGCGAAAGTCGGTGCAAAATGGGCCGAACTGGTGCCATTAACGCACAAGTTCGCTAAGCGATGTCGCGTCGGGCTTACGTCCTCATTTCACTCTTTTTGCTCCCGCTAGACACGACTCAACCATAGCATAGGGGGACTACTCTTACTCTTGGAATCGGGGACGCGGAATTTTTTGCAACGAACGCACCCGATTCACTCCATTTGAACCAAAACTCATGTTTTGGGGACGTTTCGCACTGTTTCGTTACCGTATGAAAGTTGTTGCAAAATGGGCCGAACTGGTGCCATTAACGCACAAGTTCATGCATTGGAATTTTTCGAAATGAACGCGCCCGATTCACTCCATTTGACCGAAAACTTATGTTTTGGGCGTTTCGTGCCGATTCGTTACACCATGAAAGTCGGTGCAAAACGGGCCGAACTGGTGCCATTTATGCACAAGTTCGATAAGCGATGTCTCGTCGAAATTTTTGCAACTAACGCACCTGATCCACTCCATTGAACCCAAAACTCATGTTTTGGGGCGTTTTGCACCGTTTTCTTTACTGCACGAAAGTCGGTGCAAAATGGGCCGAACTGGTGCCATTAACGCACAAGTTCGTTAAGCGATGTCACGTCGGAATTTTTCGCAACGAAAGCCCCCGAATCACTCCATTTGACCCAAGACTCATGTTTTTGGACTTTTCACACGGTTTCGTTACCGCACGAAAGTCGGTGCAAAATGCGCCGAACTGGTCCCATTAACGCACAAGTTCACTAAGCGATGTTGTGTCGGATTTTTCGCAATGAACAGACCCGATCCACTCCATTGGACCCAAAATCATGTTTTGGGTCATTTCGCACCATTTTGTTACCGCACGAAAGTTGATGCAAAACGGGCCGAACTGGTGCCATTAACGCACAAGTTCGTTAAGCGATGTCGCGTCGGAATTTTTCGCAACGAACGCACCCGATTCACTCCATTTGACCAAAAACTCAAGTTTTGGGACGTTTCACACCGTTTCGTTACCGCACGAAAGTTGGTGCAAAATGGGCCGACCTGAT
>CM064071.1:15312804-15334647 GCA_032594955.1 Panicum miliaceum | reverse complement strand
ACGAAACTCATATTTTGAAGCGTTTCGCACCGTTTCGTTGCTACACGATAGTCGATGCAAAATGGGCCGAACTGGTGCCATTAACGCACGTGTTCGCAAAGCGATGTCGCATCGGAATATTTCGCAACGAACGCACCCGATCCACTCCATTGGACCCAAAACTCATGTTTTGGGTAATTTCGCACAATTTCGTCACCGCCCGAAAGTTGGTGCAAGATGGGCTGAACTAGTGCCATTAACGCACAAGTTCGCTAAATGAAGTTGCGTCGGAACTTTTCGCAACGAACATGCCCGATCCACTTCATGGTACACAAAACTCATGTTTTGAAGCGTTTCGCACCGTTTCGTTGCAGCACGATAATCGATGCAAAACGGGCAGAACTGGTGCCATTATCGCACAAGTTCGCTAAGCGATGTTGCGTCGGAATTTTTCGCAACGAACGACCCCGATTCACTCCATTTCACTGAAAACTCATTTTTTGGGGCGTTTCGCACCGTTTCGTTACCTCATGAAAGTTGGAGCAAAACGGGCCGAACTGGTGCCATTAACGCATAAGTTCGCTAAACGAAGTGGCGACGGAATTTTTCGCAACGAACGCATCCGATCCACTCCATTGGACCCAAAACTCATGCTTTGGGTCATTTCACACCATTTCATTACCGCACGAAAGTTGATGCAAAATGGGCCGAACTGGTGCCGTTAACGCACAAGTTCACTAAGCGATGTTGCGTCGAAATTTTTCGCAACGAACAGACCCGATCCACTCCATTGGACCCAAAACTCATGTTTTGGGTCATTTCGCACCATTTCGTTACCGCACGAAAGTTGATGCAAAACGGGTCGAACTGGTGCCATTAACGCACAAGTTCGCTAAACGAAGTTTCCTCAAAATTTTTTGCAACGAACGCTCCCGATCCACTCCATTGGACCCAAAACTTATATTTTGGGGCATTTCGCCCCATTTCACTACTGCACGAAAGTCAATGCAGAACGGGCCGAACTGGCGCCATTAACGCACAAGGGCGTTAAGCGATGTCGAGTCGGAACTTTTCGCAACGAACGCGCCCGATTCACTCCATTTGACCGAAAACTCATGTTTTGGGGCGTTTCGCACCGTTTTCTTTACCGCACGAAAGTCGGTGCAATACGGGCCGAACTGGTGCCATTAACGCACAAGTTCGTTAAGTAATGTCGCGTCGGAATTTTTCGCAACGAACGCACCCGATTCACTGCATTGGACCCAAAACTCATGTTTTGGGACGTTTCGCACCGTTTCGTTACCGCACGAAAGTCGGTGCAAAATGGGCCGAACTGGTTCCATTAACGCACAAGTTCGCTAAGCGATGTCGTGTCGGGCTTACGTCCTCATTTCACTCTTTTTGCTCTCGCGAGACACGACTCAACCATAGCATAGGGGACTACTCTTACTCTTGGAATCGGGGACGCGGAATTTTTTACAACGAACGCACCCGATTCACTCCATTTGAACCAAAACTCATGTTTTGGGACGTTTCGCACTGTTTCGTTACCGTACGAAAGTTGTTGCAAAATGGGCCGAACTGGTGCCATTAACGCACAAGTTCACAAAGTGATGTTGCATTGGAATTTTTCAAAATGAACGCGCCCGATTCACTCCATTTGACCGAAAACTCATGTTTTGGGCGTTTCGTGCTGATTCGTTACACCATGAAAGTCGGTGCAAAACGGGCCGAACTGGTACCATTTATGCACAAGTTCGATAAGCGATGTCGCGTCGAAATTTTTGCAACTAACGCACCTGATCCACTCCATTGAACCCAAAACTCATGTTTTGGGGCGTTTCGCACCGTTTTCTTTACTGCACGAAAGTCGGTGCAAAATGGGCCGAACTGGTGCCATTAACGCACAAGTTCGTTAAGCGATGTCACGTCGGAATTTTTCGCAACGAAAGCCCCGGAATCACTCCATTTGACCCAAAACTCATGTTTTTGGACTTTTCGCACCGTTTCATTACCGCACGAAAGTCGGTGCAAAATGCGCCGAACTGGTCCCATTAACGCACAAGTTCACTAAGCGATGTTGTGTCGGAATTTTTCGCAATGAACAGACCCGATCCACTCCATTGGACCCAAAATCATGTTTTGGGTCATTTCGCACCATTTTGTTACCGCACGAAAGTTGATGCAAAACGGGCCGAACTGGTGCCATTAACGCACAAGTTCGCTATGCGATGTCGCGTCGAAATTTTTGCAACTAACGCACCTGATCCACTCCATTGAACCCAAAACTCATGTTTTGCGGCGTTTCGCACCGTTTTCTTTACTGCACGAAAGTCGGTGCAAAATGGGCCGAACTGGTGCCATTAACGCACAAGTTCGTTAAGCGATGTCACGTCGGAATTTTTCGCAACGAAAGCCCCCGAATCACTCCATTTGACCCAAAACTCATGTTTTTGGACTTTTCGCACCGTTTCATTACGCACGAAAGTCGGTGCAAAATGCGCCGAACTGGTCCCATTAACGCACAAGTTCACTAAGCGATGTTGTGTCGGAATTTTTCGCAATGAACAGACCCGATCCACTCCATTGGACCCAAAATCATGTTTTGGGTCATTTCGCACCATTTTGTTACCGCACGAAAGTTGATGCAAAACGGGCCGAACTGGTGCCATTAACGCACAAGTTCGCTATGCGATGTCGCGTCGAAATTTTTGCAACTAACGCACCTGATCCACTCCATTGAACCCAAAACTCATGTTTTGCGGCGTTTCGCACCGTTTTCTTTACTGCACGAAAGTCGGTGCAAAATGGGCCGAACTGGTGCCATTAACGCACAAGTTCGTTAAGCGATGTCACGTCGGAATTTTTCGCAACGAAAGCCCCCGAATCACTCCATTTGACCCAAAACTCATGTTTTTGGACTTTTCGCACCGTTTCATTAGCGCACGAAAGTCGGTGCAAAATGCGCCGAACTGGTCCCATTAACGCACAAGTTCACTAAGCGATGTTGTGTCGGAATTTTTCGCAATGAACAGACCCGATCCACTCCATTGGACCCAAAATCATGTTTTGGGTCATTTCGCACCATTTTGTTACCGCACGAAAGTTGATGCAAAACGGGCCGAACTGGTGCCATTAACGCACAAGTTCGCTATCCGAAGTTTCCTCGGAATTTTTTGCAACGAACGCTCCCGATCCACTCCATTGGACCCAAAACTCATATTTTGGGGCATTTGGCACCATTTCACTACTGCACGAAAGTCAATGCAGAACGGGCCGAACTGGTGCCATTAACGCACAAGGGCGTTAAGCGATGTCGAGTCGGAATTTTTCGCAACGAACGCAACCGATTCACTCCATTTGACCCAAAACTCATGTTTTGGGACGTTTCGCACCGTTTCGTTACCGCACGAAAGTCGGTGCAAAATAGGCCGAACTGGTGCCATTAACGCACAAGTTCGCTAAGCGATGTCGCGTTCGAATTTTTCGCAACGAACGCACCCGATTCACTCCATTTGACCCAAAACTCATGTTTTGGGACGTTTCGCACCGTTTCGTTACCGCACGAAAGTCGGTGCAATATGGGCCGAACTGGTGCCATTAACGCACAAGTTCACAAAGTGATGTTGCATTGGAATTTTTCGAACTGAACGCGCCCGATTCACTCCATTTGACCGAAAACTCATGTTTTGGGCGTTTCGTGCCGATTCGTTACGGCATGAAAGTCCGTGCAAAATGTGCCGAACTGGTGCCATTTATGCACAAGTTTGATAAGCGATGTCGCGTCGAAATTTTTCGCAACTAACGCACCCGATCCACTCCATTGAACCCAAAACTCATGTTTTGGGGTGTTTCGCACCATTTTCTTTACTGCACGAAAGTCGGTGCAAAACGGGCCGAACTAGTGCCATTAACGCACAAGTTCGGTAAGCGATGTCGCGTCGGAATTTTTCGCAACGAACGCACCCGAATCACTCCATTTGACCCAAAACTCATGTTTTGGGGTGTTTCGCACCATTTTCTTTACTGCACGAAAGTCGGTGCAAAACGGGCCGAACTAGTGCCATTAACGCACAAGTTCGTTAAGCGATGTCGCGTCGGAATTTTTCGCAATGAACGCACCCGATTCACTCCATTTGACCGAAAACTCATATTTTCGGGCGTTTCGCACCGTTTTCTTTACTGCACGAAAGTCGGTGCAAAACGGGCCGAACTGGTGCCATTAACGCATAAGGTCGTTAAGCAATGTCGCGTCGGAATTTTTCGCAACGAACGCACCCGATTCACTCCATTTGACCCAAAACTCATGTTTTGGGACGTTTCGCACCGTTTCGTTACCGCACGAAAGTCGGTGCAAAATAGGCCGAACTGGTGCCATTAACGCACAAGTTCACAAAGTGATGTTGCATTGGAATTTGTCGAACTGAACGCGCCCGATTCACTCCATTTGACCGAAAACTCATGTTTTGGGCGTTTCGTGCCGATTCGTTACGGCATGAAAGTCGGTGCAAAACGTGCCGAACTGGTGCCATTTATGCACAAGTTTGATAAGCGATGTCGCGTCGGAATTTTTCGCAACGAACGCACCCGATTCACTCCATTGGACCCAAAACTCATGTTTTGGGACGTTTCGCACCGTTTCGTTACCGCACGAAAGTCGGTGCAAAATGGGCCGAACTGGTGCCATTAACGCACAAGTTCGCTAAGCGATGTCGCGTCGGGCTTACGTCCTCATTTCACACTTTTTGCTCCCGCGAGACACGACTCAACCATAGCATAGGGGACTACTCTTACTCTTGGAATCGGGGACGCGGAATTTTTTGCAACGAACGCACCCGATTCACTCCATTTGAACCAAAACTCATGTTTTGGGACGTTTCACACTGTTTCGTTACTGCACGAAAGTCGGTGCAAAATGGGCCGAACTGGTGCCATTAACGCACAAGTTCGTTAAGCGATGTCACGTCGGAATTTTTCGCAACGAAAGCCCCCGAATCACTCCATTTGACCCAAAACTCATGTTTTTGGACTTTTCGCACCGTTTCATTACCGCACGAAAGTCGGTGCAAAATGCGCCGAACTGGTCCCATTAACGCACAAGTTCACTAAGCGATGTTGTGTCGGAATTTTTCGCAATGAACAGACCCGATCCACTCCATTGGACCCAAAATCATGTTTTGGGTCATTTCGCACCATTTTGTTACCGCACGAAAGTTGATGCAAAACGGGCCGAACTGGTGCCATTAACGCACAAGTTCGCTATGCGATGTCGCGTCGAAATTTTTGCAACTAACGCACCTGATCCACTCCATTGAACCCAAAACTCATGTTTTGCGGCGTTTCGCACCGTTTTCTTTACTGCACGAAAGTCGGTGCAAAATGGGCCGAACTGGTGCCATTAACGCACAAGTTCGTTAAGCGATGTCACGTCGGAATTTTTCGCAACGAAAGCCCCCGAATCACTCCATTTGACCCAAAACTCATGTTTTTGGACTTTTCGCACCGTTTCATTAGCGCACGAAAGTCGGTGCAAAATGCGCCGAACTGGTCCCATTAACGCACAAGTTCACTAAGCGATGTTGTGTCGGAATTTTTCGCAATGAACAGACCCGATCCACTCCATTGGACCCAAAATCATGTTTTGGGTCATTTCGCACCATTTTGTTACCGCACGAAAGTTGATGCAAAACGGGCCGAACTGGTGCCATTAACGCACAAGTTCGCTATCCGAAGTTTCCTCGGAATTTTTTGCAACGAACGCTCCCGATCCACTCCATTGGACCCAAAACTCATATTTTGGGGCATTTGGCACCATTTCACTACTGCACGAAAGTCAATGCAGAACGGGCCGAACTGGTGCCATTAACGCACAAGGGCGTTAAGCGATGTCGAGTCGGAATTTTTCGCAACGAACGCAACCGATTCACTCCATTTGACCCAAAACTCATGTTTTGGGACGTTTCGCACCGTTTCGTTACCGCACGAAAGTCGGTGCAAAATAGGCCGAACTGGTGCCATTAACGCACAAGTTCGCTAAGCGATGTCGCGTTCGAATTTTTCGCAACGAACGCACCCGATTCACTCCATTTGACCCAAAACTCATGTTTTGGGACGTTTCGCACCGTTTCGTTACCGCACGAAAGTCGGTGCAATATGGGCCGAACTGGTGCCATTAACGCACAAGTTCACAAAGTGATGTTGCATTGGAATTTTTCGAACTGAACGCGCCCGATTCACTCCATTTGACCGAAAACTCATGTTTTGGGCGTTTCGTGCCGATTCGTTACGGCATGAAAGTCCGTGCAAAATGTGCCGAACTGGTGCCATTTATGCACAAGTTTGATAAGCGATGTCGCGTCGAAATTTTTCGCAACTAACGCACCCGATCCACTCCATTGAACCCAAAACTCATGTTTTGGGGTGTTTCGCACCATTTTCTTTACTGCACGAAAGTCGGTGCAAAACGGGCCGAACTAGTGCCATTAACGCACAAGTTCGGTAAGCGATGTCGCGTCGGAATTTTTCGCAACGAACGCACCCGAATCACTCCATTTGACCCAAAACTCATGTTTTGGGGTGTTTCGCACCATTTTCTTTACTGCACGAAAGTCGGTGCAAAACGGGCCGAACTAGTGCCATTAACGCACAAGTTCGTTAAGCGATGTCGCGTCGGAATTTTTCGCAATGAACGCACCCGATTCACTCCATTTGACCGAAAACTCATATTTTCGGGCGTTTCGCACCGTTTTCTTTACTGCACGAAAGTCGGTGCAAAACGGGCCGAACTGGTGCCATTAACGCATAAGGTCGTTAAGCAATGTCGCGTCGGAATTTTTCGCAACGAACGCACCCGATTCACTCCATTTGACCCAAAACTCATGTTTTGGGACGTTTCGCACCGTTTCGTTACCGCACGAAAGTCGGTGCAAAATAGGCCGAACTGGTGCCATTAACGCACAAGTTCACAAAGTGATGTTGCATTGGAATTTGTCGAACTGAACGCGCCCGATTCACTCCATTTGACCGAAAACTCATGTTTTGGGCGTTTCGTGCCGATTCGTTACGGCATGAAAGTCGGTGCAAAACGTGCCGAACTGGTGCCATTTATGCACAAGTTTGATAAGCGATGTCGCGTCGGAATTTTTCGCAACGAACGCACCCGATTCACTCCATTGGACCCAAAACTCATGTTTTGGGACGTTTCGCACCGTTTCGTTACCGCACGAAAGTCGGTGCAAAATGGGCCGAACTGGTGCCATTAACGCACAAGTTCGCTAAGCGATGTCGCGTCGGGCTTACGTCCTCATTTCACACTTTTTGCTCCCGCGAGACACGACTCAACCATAGCATAGGGGACTACTCTTACTCTTGGAATCGGGGACGCGGAATTTTTTGCAACGAACGCACCCGATTCACTCCATTTGAACCAAAACTCATGTTTTGGGACGTTTCACACTGTTTCGTTACCGTACGAAAGTTGTTGCAAAATGGGCCGAACTGGTGCCATTAACGCACAAGTTCACAAAGTGATGTTGCATTGGAATTTTTCGAAATGAACGCGCCCGATTCACTCCTTTTGACCGAAAACTCATGTTTTGGGCGTTTCGTGCCGATTCGTTACACCATGAAAGTCGGTGCAAAACGGGCCGAACTGGTGCCATTTATGCACAAGTTCGATAAGCGATGTCGCGTCGAAATTTTTGCAACTAACGCACCTGATCCACTCCATTGAACCCAAAACTCATGTTTTGGGGCGTTTCGCACCGTTTTCTTTACTGCACGAAAGTTGGTGCAAAATGGGCCGAACTGGTGCCATTAACGCACAAGTTCGTTAAGCGATGTCACGTCGGAATTTTTCGCAACGAAAGCCCCCGAATCACTCCATTTGACCCAAAACTCATGTTTTTGGACTTTTCGCACCGTTTCGTTACCGCACGAAAGTCGGTGCAAAATGCGCCGAACTGGTCCAATTAACGCACAAGTTCACTAAGCGATGTTGTGTCAGAATTTTTCGCAATGAACAGACCCGATCCACTCCATTGGACCCAAAATCATGTTTTGGGTCATTTCGCACCATTTTGTTACCGCACGAAAGTTGATGCAAAACGGGCCGAACTGGTGCCATTAACGCACAAGTTCGCTATCCGAAGTTTCCTCGGAATTTTTTTGCAACGAACGCTCCCGATCCACTCCATTGGACCCAAAACTCATATTTTGGGGCATTTGGCACCATTTCACTACTGCACGAAAGTCAATGCAGAACGGGCCGAACTGGTGCCATTAACGCACAAGGGCGTTAAGCGATGTCGAGTCGGAATTTTTCGCAACGAACGCACCCGATTCACTCCATTTGACCGAAAACTCATGTTTTCGGGCGTTTCGCACCGTTTTCTTTACTGCACGAAAGTCGGTGCAAAACGGGCCGAACTGGTGCCATTAACGCACAAGGTCGTTAAGCAATGTCGCGTCGGAATTTTTCGCAACGAACGCAACCGATTCACTCCATTTGACCCAAAACTCATGTTTTGGGACGTTTCGCACCGTTTCGTTACCGCACGAAAGTCGGTGCAAAATGGGCCGAACTGGTGCCATTAACGCATAAGGTCGTTAAGCAATGTCGCGTCGGAATTTTTCGCAACGAACGCACCCGATTCACTGCATTTGACCCAAAACTCATGTTTTGGGACGTTTCGCACCGTTTCGTTACCGCACGAAAGTCGGTGCAAAATAGGCCGAACTGGTGCCATTAACGCACAAGTTCACTAAGCGATGTTGTGTCGGAATTTTTCGCAACGAACAGACCCGATCCACTCCATTGGACCCAAAACTCATGTTCTGGGGTGTTTCGCACCATTTTCTTTACTGCACGAAAGTCAGTGCAAAACGGGCCGAACTAGTGCCATTAACGCACAAGTTCGTTAAGCGATGTCGCGTCGGAATTTTTTGCAACGAACGCACACGAATCACTCCATTTGACCCAAAACTCATGTTTTGGGACGTTTCGCACCGTTTCGTTACCGCACGAAAGTCGGTGCAAAATGCGCCGAACTGGTGCCGCTAACGCACAAGTTCACTAAGCGATGTTGCGTCGGAATTTTCGCAACGAATAGACCCGATGCACTCCATTGGACCCAAAACTCATGTTTTGGGTCATTTCGCACCATTTCGTTACCGCAC
Organism: Panicum miliaceum; assembly: GCA_032594955.1. Classification (NCBI taxonomy): domain Eukaryota; kingdom Viridiplantae; phylum Streptophyta; class Magnoliopsida; order Poales; family Poaceae; genus Panicum; species Panicum miliaceum. Next base: position 15,325,491 of record CM064071.1, on the reverse strand, counting down.
GAAAGTTGATGCAAAACGGGCCGAACTGGTGCCATTAACGCACAAGTTCGCTAAACGAAGTTTCCTCGGAATTTTTTGCAACGAACGCTCCCGATCCACTCCATTGGACCCAAAACTCATATTTTGGGGCATTTCGCACCATTTAACTACTGCACGAAAGTCAATGCAGAACGGGTCGAACTGGCGCCATTAACGCACAAGGGCGTTAATCGATGTCGAGTCGGAATTTTTCGCAACGAACGCACCCGATTCACTCCATTTGACCGAAAACTCATGTTTTGGGGCGTTTCGCACCGTTTTCTTTACCGCACGAAAGTCGGTGCAAAACGGGCCGAACTGGTGCCATTAACGCACAAGTTCGTTAAGCAATGTCGCGTCGGAATTTTTCGCAACGAACACACCCGATTCACTCCATTATACCCAAAACTCATGTTTTGGGACGTTTCACATCATTTCGTTACCGCACGAAAGTCGGTGCAAAATGGGCCGAACTGGTGCCATTAACGCACAAGTTCGCTAAGCGAGGTCGCGTCGGGCTTACGTCCTCATTTCACACTTTTTGCTCCCGCGAGACACGACTCAACCATAGCATAGGGGACTACTCTTACTCTTGGAATCGGGGACGCGGAATTTTTTGCAACGAACGCACCCGATTCACTCCATTTGAACCAAAACTCATGTTTTGGGACGTTTCGCACTGTTTCGTTACCGTATGAAAGTTGTTGCAAAATGGGCCGAACTGGTGCCATTAACGCACAAGTTCACAAAGTGATGTTGCATTGGAATTTTTCGAACTGAACGCGCCCGATTCACTCCATTTGACCGAAAACTCATGTTTTGGGCGTTTCGTGCCGATTCGTTACGGCATGAAAGTCGGTGCAAAACGTGCCGAACTGGTGCCATTTATGCACAAGTTTGATAAGCGATGTCGCGTCGAAATTTTTTGCAACTAACGCACCCGATCCACTCCATTGAACCCAAAACTCATGTTTTGGGGTGTTTCGCACCATTTTCTTTACTGCACGAAAGTCGGTGCAAAACGGGCCGAACTAGTGCCATTAACGCACAAGTTCGGTAAGCGATGTCGCGTCGGAATTTTTCGCAACGAACGCACCCGAATCACTCCATTTGACCCAAAACTCATGTTTTGGGGTGTTTCGCACCATTTTCTTTACTGCACGAAAGTCGGTGCAAAACGGGCCGAACTAGTGCCATTAACGCACAAGTTCGTTAAGCGATGTCGCGTCGGAATTTTTCGCAATGAACGCACCCGATTCACTCCATTTGACCGAAAACTCATGTTTTCGGGCGTTTCGCACCGTTTTCTTTACTGCACGAAAGTCGGTGAAAAACGGGCCGAACTGGTGCCATTAACGCATAAGGTCGTTAAGCAATGTCGCGTCGGAATTTTTCGCAACGAACGCACCCGATTCACTCCATTTGACCCAAAACTCATGTTTTGGGACGTTTCGCACCGTTTCGTTACCGCACGAAAGTCGGTGCAAAATAGGCCGAACTGGTGCCATTAACGCACAAGTTCACAAAGTGATGTTGCATTGGAATTTGTCGAACTGAACGCGCCCGATTCACTCCATTTGACCGAAAACTCATGTTTTGGGCGTTTCGTGCCGATTCGTTACGGCATGAAAGTCGGTGCAAAACGTGCCGAACTGGTGCCATTTATGCACAAGTTTGATAAGCGATGTCGAGTCGGAATTTTTCGCAACGAACGCACCCGATTCACTCCATTGGACCCAAAACTCATGTTTTGGGACGTTTCGCACCGTTTCGTTACCGCACGAAAGTCGGTGCAAAATGGGCCGAACTGGTGCCATTAACGCACAAGTTCGCTAAGCGATGTCGCGTCGGGCTTACGTCCTCATTTCACACTTTTTGCTCCCGCGAGACACGACTCAACCATAGCATAGGGGACTACTCTTACTCTTGGAATCGGGGACGCGGAATTTTTTGCATCGAACGCACCCGATTCACTCCATTTGAACCAAAACTCATGTTTTGGGACGTTTCACACTGTTTCGTTACCGTACGAAAGTTGTTGCAAAATGGGCCGAACTGGTGCCATTAACGCACAAGTTCACAAAGTGATGTTGCATTGGAATTTTTCGAAATGAACGCGCCCGATTCACTCCTTTTGACCGAAAACTCATGTTTTGGGCGTTTCGTGCCGATTCGTTACACCATGAAAGTCGGTGCAAAACGGGCCGAACTGGTGCCATTTATGCACAAGTTCGATAAGCGATGTCGCGTCGAAATTTTTGCAACTAACGCACCTGATCCACTCCATTGAACCCAAAACTCATGTTTTGGGGCGTTTCGCACCGTTTTCTTTACTGCACGAAAGTTGGTGCAAAATGGGCCGAACTGGTGCCATTAACGCACAAGTTCGTTAAGCGATGTCACGTCGGAATTTTTCGCAACGAAAGCCCCCGAATCACTCCATTTGACCCAAAACTCATGTTTTTGGACTTTTCGCACCGTTTCGTTACCGCACGAAAGTCGGTGCAAAATGCGCCGAACTGGTCCAATTAACGCACAAGTTCACTAAGCGATGTTGTGTCAGAATTTTTCGCAATGAACAGACCCGATCCACTCCATTGGACCCAAAATCATGTTTTGGGTCATTTCGCACCATTTTGTTACCGCACGAAAGTTGATGCAAAACAGGCCGAACTGGTGCCATTAACGCACAAGTTCGCTATCCGAAGTTTCCTCGGAATTTTTTGCAACGAACGCTCCCGATCCACTCCATTGGACCCAAAACTCATATTTTGGGGCATTTGGCACCATTTCACTACTGCACGAAAGTCAATGCAGAACGGGCCGAACTGGTGCCATTAACGCACAAGGGCGTTAAGCGATGTCGAGTCGGAATTTTTCGCAACGAACGCACCCGATTCACTCCATTTGACCGAAAACTCATGTTTTCGGGCGTTTCGCACCGTTTTCTTTACTGCACGAAAGTCGGTGCAAAACGGGCCGAACTGGTGCCATTAACGCACAAGGTCGTTAAGCAATGTCGCGTCGGAATTTTTCGCAACGAACGCAACCGATTCACTCCATTTGTCCCAAAACTCATGTTTTGGGACGTTTCGCACCGTTTCGATACCGCACGAAAGTCGGTGCAAAATAGGCCGAACTGGTGCCATTAACGCACAAGTTCGCTAAGCGATGTCGCGTCCGAATTTTTCGTAACGAACACACCCGATTCACTCCATTTGACCCAAAACTCATGTTTTGGGACGTTTCGCACCGTTTCGTTACCGCACGAAAGTCGGTGCAATATGGGCCGAACTGGTGCCATTAACGCACAAGTTCACAAAGTGATGTTGCATTGGAATTTTTCGAACTGAACGCGCCCGATTCACTCCATTTGACCGAAAACTCATGTTTTGGGCGTTTCGTGCCGATTCGTTACGGCATGAAAGTCGGTGCAAAACGTGCCGAACTGGTGCCATTTATGCACAAGTTTGATAAGCGATGTCGCGTCGAAATTTTTCGCAACTAACGCACCCGATCCACTCCATTGAACCCAAAACTCATGTTTTGGGGTGTTTCGCACCATTTTCTTTACTGCACGAAAGTCGGTGCAAAACGGGCCGAACTAGTGCCATTAACGCACAAGTTCGTTAAGCGATGTCGCGTCGGAATTTTTCGCAACGAACGCACCCGAATCACTCCATTTGACCCAAAACTCGTGTTTTGGGGTGTTTCGCACCATTTTCTTTACTGCACGAAAGTCGGTGCAAAACGGGCCGAACTAGTGCCATTAACGCACAAGGTCGTTAAGCCATGTCGCGTCGGAATTTTTCGCAACGAACGCACCCGATTCACTGCATTTGACCCAAAACTCATGTTTTGGGACGTTTCGCACCGTTTCGTTACCGCACGAAAGTCGGTGCAAAATAGGCCGAACTGGTGCCATTAACGCACAAGTTCACTAAGCGATGTTGTGTCGGAATTTTTCGCAACGAACAGACCCGATCCACTCCATTGGACCCAAAACTCATGTTCTGGGGTGTTTCGCACCATTTTCTTTACTGCACGAAAGTCAGTGCAAAATGGGCCGAACTAGTGCCATTAACGCACAAGTTCGTTAAGCGATGTCGCGTCGGAATTTTTTGCAACGAACGCACACGAATCACTCCATTTGACCCAAAACTCATGTTTTGGGACGTTTCGCACCGTTTCGTTACCGCACGAAAGTCGGTGCAAAATGCGCCGAACTGGTGCCGCTAACGCACAAGTTCACTAAGCGATGTTGCGTCGGAATTTTTCGCAACGAACACACCCGATTCACTCCATTATACCCAAAACTCATCTTTTGGGACGTTTCACATCATTTCGTTACCGCACGAAAGTCGGTGCAAAATGGGCCGAACTGGTGCCATTAACGCACAAGTTCGCTAAGCGAGGTCGCGTCGGGCTTACGTCCTCATTTCACTATTTTTGCTCCCGCGAGACACGACTCAACCATAGCATAGGGGACTACTCTTACTTTTGGAATCGGGGACGCGGAATTTTTCGCAACGAACGCACCCGAATCACTCCATTTGACCCAAAACTCATGTTTTGGGGCGTTTCGCACCGTTTCGTTACCGCACGAAAGTTGTTGCAAAATGGGCCGAACTGGTGCCATTAACGCACAAGTTCGTTAAGCAATGTCGCGTCGGAATTTTTCGCAACGAACGCACCCGATTCACTCCATTTGACCCAAAACTCATGTTTTGGGACGTTTCGCACCGTTTCGTTACCGCACGAAAGTCGGTGCAAAATGCGCCGAACTGGTGCCGTTAACGCACAAGTTCACTAAGCGATGTTGCGTCGGAATTTTCGCAACGAATAGAGCCGATCCACTCCATTGGACCCAAAACTCATGTTTTGGGTCATTTCGCACCATTTCGTTACCGCACGAAAGTTGATGCAAAACGGGCCGAACTGGTGCCATTAACGCACAAGTTCGCTAAACGAAGTTTCCTCGGAATTTTTTGCAACGAACGCTCCCGATCCACTCCATTGGACCCAAAACTCATATTTTGGGGCATTTCGCACAATTTCACAACTGCACGAAAGTCAATGCAGAACGGGTCAAACTGGCGCCATTAACGCAAAAGGGCGTTAATCGATGTCGAGTCGGAATTTTTCGCAACGAACGCACCCGATTCACTCCGTTTGACCGAAAACTCATGTTTTGGGGCGTTTCGCACCGTTTTCTTTACCGCACGAAAGTCGGTGCAAAACGGGCCGAACTGGTGCCATTAACGCACAAGTTCGTTAAGCGACGACGCGTCGGAATTTTTCGCAACGAACGCACCTAATTCACTCCATTTGACCAAAAACTCATGTTTTGGGACGTTTCACACCGTTTCGTTACCGCATGAAAGTCGGTGCAAAATGGGCCGACCTGGTGCCATTAACGCACAAGTTCGCTAAGTGATGTTGCGTCGGAATTTTTCGCAACGAACGCGCCCGATCCAATTCATTGTACACGAAACTCATATTTTGAAGCGTTTCGCACCGTTTCGTTGCTACACGATAGTCGATGCAAAATGGGCCGAACTGGTGCCATTAACGCACAAGTTCGTTCAGCGATGTCACGTCGGAATTTTTCGCAACGAAAGCCCCCGGATCACTCCATTTGACCCAAAACTCATGTTTTCGGACTTTTCGCGCCATTTCGTTACCGCACGAAAGTCGGTGCAAAATGCGCCGAACTGGTCCCATTAACGCACAAGTTCACTAAGCGATGTTGTGTCGGAATTTTTCGCAACGAACAGACCCGATCCACTCCATTGGACCCAAAACTCATGTTTTGGGTCATTTCGCACCATTTCGTTACCGCACGAAAGTTGATGCAAAACGGGCCGAACTGGTGCCATTAACGCACAAGTTCGCTAAACGAAGTTTCCTCGGAATTTTTTGCAACGAACGCTCCCGATCCACTCCATTGGACCCAAAACTCATATTTTGGGGCATTTCGCACAATTTCACTACTGCACGAAAGTCAATGCAGAACGGGTCAAACTGGCGCCATTAACGCACAAGGGCGTTAATCGATGTCGAGTCGGAATTTTTCGCAACGAACGCACCCGATTCACTCCGTTTGACCGAAAACTCATGTTTTGGGGCGTTTCGCACCGTTTTCTTTACCGCACGAAAGTCGGTGCAAAACGGGCCGAACTGGTGCCATTAACGCACAAGTTCGTTAAGCGATGACGCGTCGGAATTTTTCGCAACGAACGCACCTAATTCACTCCATTTGACCAAAAACTCATGTTTTGGGACGTTTCACACCGTTTCGTTACCGCATGAAAGTCGGTGCAAAATGGGCCGACCTGGTGCCATTAACGCACAAGTTCGCTAAGTGATGTTGCGTCGGAATTTTTCGCAACGAACGCGCCCGATCCAATTCATTGTACACGAAACTCATATTTTGAAGCGTTTCGCACCGTTTCGTTGCTACACGATAGTCGATGCAAAATGGGCCGAACTGGTGCCATTAACGCACAAGTTCGTTCAGCGATGTCACGTCGGAATTTTTCGCAACGAAAGCCCCCGAATCACTCCATTTGACCCAAAACTCATGTTTTCGGACTTTTCGCGCCATTTCGTTACCGCACGAAAGTCGGTGCAAAATGCGCCGAACTGGTCCCATTAACGCACAAGTTCACTAAGCGATGTTGTGTCGGAATTTTTCGCAACGAACAGACCCGATCCACTCCATTGGACCCAAAACTCATGTTTTGGGTCATTTCGCACCATTTCATTACCGCACGAAAGTTGATGCAAAACGGGCCGAACTGGTGCCATTAACGCACAAGTTCGTTTAGCAATGTCGCGTCGGAATTTTTCGCAACGAACGCAACCGATTCACTCCATTTGACCCAAAACTCATGTTTTGGGACGTTTCGCACCGTTTCGTTACCGCACGAAAGTCGGTGCAAAATAGGCCGAACTGGTGCCATTAACGCACAAGTTCGCTAAGCGATGTCGCGTCGGAATATTTCGCAACGAACGCACCCGAATCACTCCATTTGACCCAAAACTCATGTTTTGGGACGTTTCGCACCGTTTCGTTACCGCACGAAAGTCGGTGCAAAATGCGCCGAACTGGTGCCGCTAACGCACAAGTTCACTAAGCGATGTTGCGTCGGAATTTTCGCAACGAATAGACCCGATCCACTCCATTGGACCCAAAACTCATGTTTTGGGTCATTTCGCACCATTTCGTTACCGCACGAAAGTTGATGCAAAACGGGCCGAACTGGTGCCATTAACGCACAAGTTCGCTAAACGAAGTTTCCTCGGAATTTTTTGCAACAAACGCTCCCGATCCACTCCATTGGACCCAAAACTCATATTTTGGGGCATTTCGCACAATTTCACTACTGCACGAAAGTCAATGCAGAACGGGTCGAACTGGCACCATTAACGCACAAGGGCTTTAATCGATGTCGCGTCGGAATTTTTCGCAACGAACACACCCGATCCACTCCATTTGACCCAAAACTCATGTTTTGGGACGTTTCGCACCGTTTCGTTACCGCACGAAAGTCGGTGCAAAATGGGCCGAAATTGTGCCATTAACGCACAAGTTCGCTAAGCGATGTCGCGTCGGGCTTATGTCCTCATTTCACTCTTTTTGCTCCCGCGAGACACGACTCAACCATAGCATAGGGGACTACTCTTACTCTTGGAATCGGGGACGCGGAATTTTTCGCAACGAACGCACCCGAATCACTCCATTTGACCCAAAACTCATGTTTTGGGGCGTTTCGCACTGTTTCGTTACCGCACGAAAGTTGTTGCAAAATGGGCCGAACTGGTGCCATTAACGCACAAGTTCGTTAAGCAATGTCGCGTCAGAATTTTTCGCAACGAACGCACCCGATTCACTCCATTTGACCCAAAACTCATGTTTTGGGACGTTTCGCTCCGTTTCGTTACCGCAGAAAAGTCGGTGCAAAATGCGCCGAACTGGTGCCGTTAATGCACAAGTTCACTAAGCGATGTTGCGTCGGAATTTTCGCAACGAATAGAGCCGATCCACTCCATTGGACCCAAAACTCATGTTTTGGGTCATTTCGCACCATTTCGTTACCGCACGAAAGTTGATGCAAAACGGGCCGAACTGGTGCCATTAACGCACAAGTTCGCCAGACGAAGTTTCCTCGGAATTTTTTGCAATGAACGCTCCCGATCCACTCCATTGGACCCAAAACTCATATTTTGGGGCATTTCGCACCATTTCACTACTGCACGAAAGTCAATGCAGAACGGGTCAAACTGGCGCCATTAACGCAAAAGGGCGTTAATCGATGTCGAGTCGGAATTTTTCGCAACGAACGCACCCGATTCACTCCGTTTGACCGAAAACTCATGTTTTGGGGCGTTTCGCACCGTTTTCTTTACCGCACGAAAGTCGGTGCAAAACGGGCCGAACTGGTGCCATTAACGCACAAGTTCGTTAAGCGACGACGCGTCGGAATTTTTCGCAACGAACGCACCTAATTCACTCCATTTGACCAAAAACTCATGTTTTGGGACGTTTCACACCGTTTCGTTACCGCATGAAAGTCGGTGCAAAATGGGCCGACCTGGTGCCATTAACGCACAAGTTCGCTAAGTGATGTTGCGTCGGAATTTTTCGCAACGAACGCGCCCGATCCAATTCATTGTACACGAAACTCATATTTTGAAGCGTTTCGCACCGTTTCGTTGCTACACGATAGTCGATGCAAAATGGGCCGAACTGGTGCCATTAACGCACAAGTTCGTTCAGCGATGTCACGTCGGAATTTTTCGCAACGAAAGCCCCCGGATCACTCCATTTGACCCAAAACTCATGTTTTCGGACTTTTCGCGCCATTTCGTTACCGCACGAAAGTCGGTGCAAAATGCGCCGAACTGGTCCCATTAACGCACAAGTTCACTAAGCGATGTTGTGTCGGAATTTTTCGCAACGAACAGACCCGATCCACTCCATTGGACCAAAAACTCATGTTTTGGGTCATTTCGCACCATTTCGTTACCGCACGAAAGTTGATGCAAAACGGGCCGAACTGGTGCCATTAACGCACAAGTTCGCTAAACGAAGTTTCCTCGGAATTTTTTGCAACGAACGCTCCCGATCCACTCCATTGGACCCAAAACTCATATTTTGGGGCATTTCGCACAATTTCACTACTGCACGAAAGTCAATGCAGAACGGGTCAAACTGGCGCCATTAACGCACAAGGGCGTTAATCGATGTCGAGTCGGAATTTTTCGCAACGAACGCACCCGATTCACTCCGTTTGACCGAAAACTCATGTTTTGGGGCGTTTCGCACCGTTTTCTTTACCGCACGAAAGTCGGTGCAAAACGGGCCGAACTGGTGCCATTAACGCACAAGTTCGTTAAGCGATGACGCGTCGGAATTTTTCGCAACGAACGCACCTAATTCACTCCATTTGACCAAAAACTCATGTTTTGGGACGTTTCACACCGTTTCGTTACCGCATGAAAGTCGGTGCAAAATGGGCCGACCTGGTGCCATTAACGCACAAGTTCGCTAAGTGATGTTGCGTCGGAATTTTTCGCAACGAACGCGCCCGATCCAATTCATTGTACACGAAACTCATATTTTGAAGCGTTTCGCACCGTTTCGTTGCTACACGATAGTCGATGCAAAATGGGCCGAACTGGTGCCATTAACGCACAAGTTCGTTCAGCGATGTCACGTCGGAATTTTTCGCAACGAAAGCCCCCGAATCACTCCATTTGACCCAAAACTCATGTTTTCGGACTTTTCGCGCCATTTCGTTACCGCACGAAAGTCGGTGCAAAATGCGCCGAACTGGTCCCATTAACGCACAAGTTCACTAAGCGATGTTGTGTCGGAATTTTTCGCAACGAACAGACCCGATCCACTCCATTGGACCCAAAACTCATGTTTTGGGTCATTTCGCACCATTTCATTACCGCACGAAAGTTGATGCAAAACGGGCCGAACTGGTGCCATTAACGCACAAGTTCGTTTAGCAATGTCGCGTCGGAATTTTTCGCAACGAACGCAACCGATTCACTCCATTTGACCCAAAACTCATGTTTTGGGACGTTTCGCACCGTTTCGTTACCGCACGAAAGTCGGTGCAAAATAGGCCGAACTGGTGCCATTAACGCACAAGTTCGCTAAGCGATGTCGCGTCGGAATATTTCGCAACGAACGCACCCGAATCACTCCATTTGACCCAAAACTCATGTTTTGGGACGTTTCGCACCGTTTCGTTACCGCACGAAAGTCGGTGCAAAATGCGCCGAACTGGTGCCGCTAACGCACAAGTTCACTAAGCGATGTTGCGTCGGAATTTTCGCAACGAATAGACCCGATCCACTCCATTGGACCCAAAACTCATGTTTTGGGTCATTTCGCACCATTTCGTTACCGCACGAAAGTTGATGCAAAACGGGCCGAACTGGTGCCATTAACGCACAAGTTCGCTAAACGAAGTTTCCTCGGAATTTTTTGCAACAAACGCTCCCGATCCACTCCATTGGACCCAAAACTCATATTTTGGGGCATTTCGCACAATTTCACTACTGCACGAAAGTCAATGCAGAACGGGTCGAACTGGCACCATTAACGCACAAGGGCTTTAATCGATGTCGCGTCGGAATTTTTCGCAACGAACACACCCGATCCACTCCATTTGACCCAAAAACTCATGTTTTGGGACGTTTCGCACCGTTTCGTTACCGCACGAAAGTCGGTGCAAAATGGGCCGAAATTGTGCCATTAACGCACAAGTTCGCTAAGCGATGTCGCGTCGGGCTTATGTCCTCATTTCACTCTTTTTGCTCCCGCGAGACACGACTCAACCATAGCATAGGGGACTACTCTTACTCTTGGAATCGGGGACGCGGAATTTTTCGCAACGAACGCACCCGAATCACTCCATTTGACCCAAAACTCATGTTTTGGGGCGTTTCGCACTGTTTCGTTACCGCACGAAAGTTGTTGCAAAATGGGCCGAACTGGTGCCATTAACGCACAAGTTCGTTAAGCAATGTCGCGTCAGAATTTTTCGCAACGAACGCACCCGATTCACTCCATTTGACCCAAAACTCATGTTTTGGGACGTTTCGCTCCGTTTCGTTACCAGCAGAAAAGTCGGTGCAAAAATGCGCCGAACTGGTGCCGTTAATGCACAAGTTCACTAAGCGATGTTGCGTCGGAATTTTCGCAACGAATAGAGCCGATCCACTCCATTGGACCCAAAACTCATGTTTTGGGTCATTTCGCACCATTTCGTTACCGCACGAAAGTTGATGCAAAACGGGCCGAACTGGTGCCCATTAACGCACAAGTTCGCCAGACGAAGTTTCCTCGGAATTTTTTTGCAATGAACGCTCCCGATCCACTCCATTGGACCCAAAACTCATATTTTGGGGCATTTCGCACCCATTTCACTACTGCACGAAAGTCGGTGCAGAATGGGCCGAACTGGTGCCATTAACGCACAACGTCGTTAAGCGATGTCGAGTCGGAATTTTTCGCAACGAACGCACCCGATTCACTCCATTTGACCGAAAACTCATGTTTTGGGGCGTTTCGCACCTTTTTCTTTACCGCATGAAAGTCGGTGCAAAACGGGCCGAACTGGTGCCTGGTGCCATTAACGCACAAGTTTGTTTAAGCAATGTCGCGTCGGAAAAGTTTTTCGCAACGAACACACCCGATTCACTCCATTTGACCCAAAACTCATGCTTTGGGGACGTTTCGCACCGTTTCGTTACCGCACGAAAGTCGGTGCAAAATGGGCTGAAGTGGTGCCATTAACGCACAAGTTCGCTAAGCGATGTCGCGTCGGGCTTACGTCCTCATTTCACTCTTTTTGCTCCTACGAGACACGACTCAACCATAGCATAGGGGACTACTCTTACTCTTGGAATCGGGGACGCAGAATTTTTTCGCAACGAACGCACTCGATTCACTCCATTTGAACCGAAACTCATGGTTTGGGACGTTTCGCACCGTTTCGTTACGCACGAAAGTCGGTGCAAAAAGGGCCGAACTGGTGCCATTAACGCACAAATTCGCTAAGCGATGTCGCGTCGGAATTTTTCGCAACGAACGCACCCGATTCACTCCATTTGACCCAAAACTCATGTTTTGGGACGTTTCGCACCGTTTCGTTACCCGCACGAAAGTCGGTGCAAAAATGGGCCGAACTGGTGCCATTAACCGCACAAGTTCGCTAAGCGATGTCACGTCGGAATTTTTCGCAACGAACGCACCCGATTCACTGCATTTGACCCAAAACTCATGTTTTGGGACGTTTCGCACCGTTTCGTTATCGCACGAAAGTCGGTGCAAAATGGGCCGAACTGGTGCCATTAACGCACAAGTTCACAAAGTGATGTTGCATTGGAATTTTTCGAACTGAACGCGCCCGATTCACTCCATTTGACCGAAAACTCATGTTTTGGGGCGTTTCGTGCCGATTCGTTACGGCATGAAAGTCGGTGCAAAATGGGCCGAACTGGTGCCGTTAACGCACAAGTTCGCTAAGCGATATTGCGTCGGAATTTTTCGCAACGAACAGACCCGATCCACACCATTGGACCCAAAACTCATGTTTTGGGTCATTTCGCACCATTTCGTTACCGCACGAAAGTTGATGCAAA